>OX465281.1:17455930-17517754 GCA_949987705.1 Thereva unica | reverse complement strand
CCACTTTTCAATTTTCTACTTCTTCACCGCTAGCAGAGTTCATCAAAAAATCATACCTAATATAAAAATTGATTCTTTGTTTGTAGAAGCAGTATGGCACCCACACCCGTATTTTCCCCGGTTAACGACCAATCATCAGAATCCTCTTACCGGAATCCGGAGCCACTGGCATGGCAAATAAGATTGCATTTACTATCTAACTTTTTCACCAAGCAATCAATTTCGAAATCTATCTCGTTCCTGTCTCTCGACTGCAGGTATGCTTCCTTTCTATGCAGTTGACGTAAGCTTTCTTCAGGATTATATGTTTCTATGTGTGTGTGTGTTCAACTTTGTGAATTTTTAATACAGTTTGCATTGTAGCACTGCTCTTCCTACACTAACGTTTATACCTACCACAAAGACCAAAACTTCACCAGAATACTATAAAAACAAAGCATGAATATAGCCACGTATTTATGTAATGCAAAACGACATTATCCCATATGAAAAGGAAACGGCAGGCATTCACCTGGACTCGTGCTGACCCAATAAAGGAGGAGCAGATGAAAGGCAGATATTACTAAGTATCATATTCGGCCACAGCATGAATCTTCCATTCCCACAGATTTTATTACAGAGAATCATTTTCTTTTGTTGGTCCTTATGCATGTATGTATATGTATTCACTAAACATAACCTCTTTATTTTATGTTATGATAGCTTTAGGGTACTTTAGCTTGCCTGCAATGAATGATACTCATGCTGTGGCTTTCGTGTGTGTGTATGAGGTACCACCGCACCTCTCGAGAGATAAATAGGATATAAATGGCACAAAGTGGTCAAACTGGAGCACAATCGGGTTCAAGTGGGTGAAAGGTGAATTGTGGTGCACCATTTGACATAGTTATGAAACCTATAAAAGCGGTCGAGTCCTATCCTCTCTACACTCGAATAGAAATTATTCAATCGATTGATTGCACACAACTACGGGCAAACTTCAATTTATTAATAATGTAGAGGTTAATGGACATTTTTTGTGTTATTGGTTTAAGCTTAGTTGCAAATAACATAAAAACTCCTCTTCCATACTACTGCAAACCCATTAAAATATCCCACAATCCCAAAAGCAAACTAATTTTCAAAATCGCCATAAATCTCCCCATCTTTAAATATATTTAAACAAAATTTCAAAACTTTTATCCTCAATAAAATCTAATCCTTTGGAGTCCTGTTTCGACACGTACTCAACTTCCTTGCAAGTTCAATACTAAATTGAGGCCAAAAAGGACTTGTTACAACTCACTTCAACACTTTATCCTTTGGAGCTTTTTATTCACATCTGAAAAAGGAAGCTTTGAGGGGATCCTTCCAACAATTTTGCGCAGTAATACCGCAACTTCTGGAATTTGTCTTTGTATTTGTTCGCTGTCAAAGGGAAAGCGTAACGTAAATGTGAAATATTTTCAAGTCATGCCAATGCTGGATTCCTTTGAAATATTTAATTATTGAGTGACTTTAACCGAAAGAAAATCACTTTGGATGTCGAATTTTTGATGAGATGAAATTTTTTTGTCTTTTGTATTTCGAAGCGTTTTTTTTTATTCTATTTATTCAGAATTTTGCATGAATCAAAAATAGGAAATGTTAGTACATTGAAGAATATTTTACAATCGACAGCAACAAAAGCATCACTATAGATAGGACGTACCAACCAACATACAATCAATAAGGCGAATCCATAGCCATAGTATGCATGAACTTGTACGTCTGCCACCAATCTCGCCGCTCACCGAGAAAATTAAAGAAGGGTACTATATGCCAGTCCCGTATTTCCTTCTTCTTCCAAATGGTGCAACAACCGAACTTGAGCATTGGCCTGCTCTAATCTTTTCCTGTAGCCGTCTCGTTTTTTGGTTGAAGTTCTTCTTTCTTCTTCTTCTTTAAACTCCTTTAATCCCTCATGGGACATAGGGCGGAAACAGTTGCCCTCCAGCGGACTCTGTTTTGCGCGACAGCTCTTAGCTCCGACCAGGATCTCCCAGTTGTTGCGGCTTCTTCTAGTAGGGTTCTCCTCCACGTTGTTCTAGGTCGTCCTACTCGACGAGATCCTTGCGGATTCCAGTCAAAGGCCTGTTTGGCTAGATTTTCGTTTTCGCGTCGCAAGGTGTGGCCAATCCAACTCCATTTCCTTCGTCTGATTTGGTCGTCTATCCTTTCTTGGCCGGCACGGCGCCATAGTTCTTCGTTTGAAATTCTATCCTGCCAGCGGATTTTTAGGATACGACGCAGGCATCTGTTGATGAAGACTTGTAGGCGCCCTGTGATGAATTGGGTGACTTTCCATGTTTCGCAACCGTACAAAAGTACTGTATTAACGTTGGAGTTGAACAGCCGCAATTTGGTGTTAGTTGAGATCTCCGTTGATCTCCATATGCGGAACAGGCATGCATATGCGCCTCGTGCTTTATTTATTCTGGAACTGACATCTTCTTCTGCACCGCCATTTTCGGTAATAATACTACCGAGGTAGCAGAATTTATCGACCAGTTCCACGTCACGGTTATTCAGCGCAGTCCGTTCAATGGTGTTTGCATTTATCCGCATTTCTTTGGTTTTAGTCGGATTTAGCCTTAAGCCTGCTGGACTACTTTCTGTTGCCAAATTGTTAATCATGTTTTTGAGGTCCTGGTGTCTGTGGCCCAGCAAACAGATATCATCTGCGTAGTCGAGATCCTTAAGGCGGTCTAACAAACCCCATTGTATGCCGCCTGTTCTACTATCTAGAGCGCCGACAAGGATGTCATTTATTACTATAAGAAATAGTAAAGGCGAGAGTAGGCATCCTTGTCGTACTCCTGAGCTCACCTCGAAGCTGTCGGATAATTTTCCATTATGGAGAACTCTGCATTTGGAATTGTTATATAGGGCTTTTATCAATTCTATTATTTTATCAGGCAGTCCACGTCGCCGTAGTGCCTGCCATATAAAGCTCCTATTGACCGAGTCGAACGCTTTCTCATAATCTACGAAAGCAAGGTAAAGGGGGGATCGGAATTCAGTAGACTGCTCCACTATTATTCGTAAGGTGTTGATATGATCAATACATGAGCGGCCCTTCCTGAATCCGGCCTGCTGCCTCCTAAGCGTTCGGTCTACTGCCTCACTTATCCTAGATAGTAATATATGGGACAAAATTTTGCCCACTGTGGATAGTAAACAGATGCCTCTCAAGTTGTCGCATATTGTTAGGTCCCCCTTTTTTGGTATTTTGACTATGATACCTTCCGTCCAATCCTCCGGAAAGGTACAGGTGTTCCATGCTATATCTAGGATTGGCTGAAGCGCATCTGCTATGAGGCTTGAATCGGCTTTCAACAATTCTGGCGGGATGCCATCTTTTCCAGCTGCCTTACCATTGGCCATCGCATGAATTGCGGTTACTATTTCCGTCTTGGATGGGGCCCGGGTGGTGATTCTTATTGGCTGTGCATTGTTGCTGGTTTCCTGAGGTTCCTGTGTAAATGAACCATTCAGGGCGGCGAAGAAGTAATCTCTCCATCTTTGGAGCTGCTCCTCGTCGCTGCACAGCAGCCTTCCATCCGCACTCTTAACGGCATGCTTTTTAGTAGAGTGCTTTCCCGTGAGCTGTTTAGTAATTTGGTGCAGCACCTTACTGTTGCCTGTGTTTGCCGCGTTTTCCGCTTAACTTGAGCCTTGGCCTGCTCTAATCTTTTCCTGTAGCCGTCTGGTTTTTTGGTTGAAGTTCTCCAGTTCGATATATGGAGTAGTGTCTCCGCATCTGCTATAACCGAATCCTTTCATCTTTTACTCGGCCTGCCTACTGCCTTTTCTTCAGCCTGCCAATGAAGACCTTCTTTGCTGCTCTGTCTTCCGACATTCCCTCGAGTTTTACGAACGTCACTAGGTTTATGTCGTCATAGTTTTGATATACATAACTCGCTATTATTGGGCATAATATGCTTCTCAAAATCTTCCTTTCAAAGGAATTTAGCATGTCCTCTACCCTTAGTGTGAGCGTCCATGTTTCACTCCCGAACCATACAACAAGGCGAATTAGTGTCTCATATAGCGAGAGTTCACGCGGCTTTCGGTAGATTTCTTGAGATTTCAGCAATATACGGCGTACGAAAAAGGTTCTCCGTGGAATGTCAATTTTCCTACTGATTTCTTCTAGCTCTTCCTTTTAATGTGTCATAGGTACCTAAGTATGCGAAATGGTCAATTACAAGAAGAGTTGTACTTATGGCTGTAATTGGTTTTCTCATTCAAAGATTTCAATCCAGAGCATATATTCAGTGTCCTCTTCTGTCATTGACAAAGTGATCAGAGAATTTTCAAGGACGGCACCGATAGTGCTTGTGCTGGTAACCAAACGGCACCATACGTATCTGTGCGCACTATAAGTCCATAGTCAACAAGGCGCTTCAATCTCATTGTTACCATGCTCCGTCTGTGCGGAAGCTTATCTCGAATATTCCACGAGGTTCAGTGCTTGCTAAACTGGATCTAGCACAGGCATATCAGCAGCTAACTGTCGATGAATAAGCGTGCTTAACACAAACTATTGTTACCCATTAAGGAGCCTTCAAGGTATAAAGACTAAGGCATCTTCACAGCCCCAGAGGATTTCCAAAATCTTATGAATATGTTACTGCAGGGATTATCCGGAGTTTTGTCCTATTTAGACGACATAATTATTGTGGGAAATTCATTGAGGCACTTGGCAGATGAATTTTGCTCTTATACACACGTTTACAAAGAACAGACCTTTCACTGAGAAAAGAAAAGTGAGTATTCGAAACATCATCAGTAAAGGTTTTAGGGTTTCAATTAGAGGCAAGAAGAATACATCCAACATAGGAGTAGGTGGATGCTATACGGAACACAACTTCCAGAAGACGGTACCCATGTAGTACCGTAACTATGCAGGAGAACCTAATTGGAAATATCGTAACACCAATATGACCAGTGTCTTACATGGGATGCGGAGTTCCGCAGGGATTCGTGATGGGCCCTTGCCTGTGTGATCACAATCTATAATGATCACTAACTCGAGGTTGTAGGACGACGAGTCGACGAGATCGAATTGTACGCGAACGAAACGATCTGGGACGCTTGCTAAGCACGAAACTGAAGCTGTGTAAACGGTGAAAAATAGCGTCCGCAAGAATGAAGGTATGAGAACTGATCATTCAGTCACATCCACCCTTGGAGTGACGATCAATCGCAGGCAAAATTTAATACCTCGCTTGGAGGGCATGGCGGGTAAAGCGTACGCTATTTATACTCAACTCGAAAGATTGCGCCCACCGTGCCTCTAGATTGTCGCCTCCTCGGCGAGGGTAGTTAGCTATATGCAGCGCAAGACGGGATGGCTAGCATCAGAAAATGGAAGGCCACATAACAGCTAAGCGTGGTAGACCTACAGACCCGCGTTTCGAGCACGATGATACCCCATATTCTAAAAGAAGTCACAAGTCACAACGCAATCACAAGTTGGTGGTGAGTCTCAGGATGAAGGTCTACACCAAATGAAAAATAACATAGAAGCGGAGTAGAAGTACCGTAGACATAGCTTCTGTCACCAATGACATAGAAACCAAAATAAGAAGTTGTGACTTATGAGTGGTGACAATTTAAGAATAGGGGATATAATCATGACTTTTATTCACTTGTACTTATGGCGATCAGATATGGCGAGATATTTTTTAGTAGCCTTGTAAGTTCATCGCCAGAATCGTTTCGATGATTACGGGCATTGGCCAATAGGACGTCATGCAGTCAGATTGAGAATTCAGTACAACATCCGCCCTCCGGCTCCGGTAAACATCGTGGCACAGTGTGGACTTAGATACCCCCTACTAAATGGTTTGGAGGAGGTTTAAAAGCTCAAAGTAGGAGATTTGATTCGTTACCTGAATATGACTGGCTTCCGTTCTTATGCAAAAATAAGAAATATCTACATTTTGCCTAATGGTTCATAAATTTAGGGCTGTTCCACAACATTTATATCGGTTTTGATCAAAAAATCTTTTAAATGTAATTAATCTTGAAAAACCCGCGATTTTTTTTTTTTTTAATTCAAAAATATGGATGGATATCACTACTCAGAAGGTAGGCACTTCACCCCTACTAGTATTTTTATTCACGTACAATACTTTTACGTGCTTGGGAGTTTCCTTTCTGCATAAATGATAAATTACAAAATAAAAAATAAAAATCCTTTCAGGGATTTACGTTTAATCAAAAATGTAGAAAAGCTATAATCACGATTCTTCTATAGCCTAACATAACTCAGGCACGCCATTTCCATACTTTTTGTGATACGCGATAATTAAACATATTTTTAATGCCATCAATCATTACACATTAGCTGTAAAGTACGCGTTAATGCGCTGTCGTAAAACGCCTCTACACCTGAAACCATTCAAGTCACGATATTGTTAAGACTTGAAATCCACCACCACTCTTTATACCTTAAGGCACAAATCTTACGGCCCAGCCCCAGTGTATCCCACAATCTTGTTAACAATGCTGCCGCCATATGTAAAATGAGCTTAGCTGGAACAGAAATGCCCCCGCCCCCCCCCACCCCCACAGGCATAAGGAAAGCAATTAAGAGGTAAAAAGTTGAAGTTGAGAAAGTAAAGTTTTCAATTCATTTCGTATTCAATAGAGCAAAGTGTATTAGGGGGAGCCCCAGCAAATGCCTTTTCCCCAAACGAATCAATAAGGAATGAGGCTTCGTTCGATCTTAGGAGAAAAAGAAAGTAGGAAAAAAGAATTTCCCTAAATGCCAGGGAAACTTAGACCTATGGCCCCCGCCTTCTGGGTAACCTTTCATCAAGGGATAGACGTGCTTATACCCTTAGAGGGTCAATCATCGGTTGCCGTGATAGACAAGAGCTCAGGACTACTCCAACCATTGTGCCAGTACACTCTCCACTTTATATTGCTGGTGCGCAACAATCCTGTACCCAAGGGATTGGCCGTTGCTCCTTTTTTGATTTTTCCTTTTTTTTTCGTTTTTTTGAAGGAAATTTCACGATGGAGTGAATCACTTTTATTGCTATGATTTACTTGAAAGTTTTAAGACATTATCTTTCATATCACGTGCCCGTGTTGAAAGTTTTCACCTAGGAGAGCATTCCGTGTAAAAGTTGTACTATATAGCGTGGCGGCGGATGGGGGGTGCGAAAAAAGGAGTCCACTAACCCCCAAAAAACACTATCGAATCTAATGCTCGGATATGAGAAAGGTTCGACGGACATATAATGATCAAAATTGATGTTGCCCGTAAACCTTTTCTCAATAACTGGATGGATATAAATGGATGTGGAAGTTATTTATTGGAAGCCTTGTCGGTCGATATCCTTCCAATCTCTGATAAAATCTTGTGAAATATTACATCCAACTTTCAAGGAAATCTTCATTTATTAATTTAAATTCATTTCGGTTTTTGGACGTTACGCTTTCGTTAGGGGGTTATATCCCTTTTTAAGTAGATCCTTTTTTGCCCCCCATACTTAAGGAGGATTAGATAAGGCGAAACCCATAAATGTTGAGACCAATGTTTTTGACGACAGCGATTTAAATTCAATTTAAACTAGACCTCAGAGGATAAAATATTGCCACATTGGAGTTTCTTAAGTACCAAGTTATACATGGTGGCTGGTGTTAGAAAATCTCGTACTTGAGCCTTTTATCTCACATTGAAGAAACTATGCTAAATTGTGTCCTAGTTCGAGTTTAAAATAATCACCAGAAGGTGTAGAGTGAGCAGCGTCCTGCAAGAAAAAAGTGGGTTAACCTTCACTCTGTGCATAGGAAATTTGTTCCTACGATCAATTTGACCCTATATGTCTTTTCATGAATTAGGTGTAAGGGAAAGCTGTGTGCTTTAAAAAAAATCCTTTGTTTTTCACTTTATTTAAAACTTTTATCAAAAGTTCGTTTCCTACTTAAATCTGTTTCCAGAGTTTAGGAAGCATTGGATAAGCTCGAGAATAGTCCTGGCGTTTGGAGGCAAGCTACTCTTTCACTCTCCCAATTCGACATCCTCAAAATTTGCGTTCTAATTTCCATCGAGGAACTTTTGTAGCGACTTGAAAAGATGTTACTCCGATAGTGCAATAGGATTAAAACATGAAGGAAGATATAACGTTTCCTAGCCCTACTCCTCTATATTTTTTTGTGCGGTTTTTCCTACAATGTGATGAAACTTTATACATTTCTATTGGCCAAAGATTGACGTTTATGTTGAGTTTTTCTAGTTAAAATATCAAGTTGCAAACAATAAAGATCAGCATTAATCTTTTCATTTTCTTTCAGCCAACCAAGCCTTCTTGGGTAATCCAAAACAATATTTTCTGATGAGCCCCAGTCATGAAGACCACATCTACGGAAGATATTGTAGGATTTGTTCTGATCACACTGCGGAACACTTCTTCATTTTACATCTGATGGCCTTTTTGATCCGGATTCATCTTTCAAACAAAGTTCAGCCAGACAAAATTTTATAATACCCCGGTTTTACCGACCTCAGTTCAGTAATGTTCAGTTGAATTCACATAGTGGCTTCACCGACTAAATTCCAGTTCATGTTCACATAGTGGCTTCACCGACTAAATTCCAGTTCATGTTCAGTTGGTGGTAATAATTACAATTATTGTTATTGCCTTTTCCCAACAAGTCAGAAATACAAAAACCCACTGGAATAACATTCCACTATACCAGTTGATTACTCTCTTTTTAGCAAGCTGTTACTTTTAAATTCAGTTCGGGTCCAGTTGGAAGAACTGAGGGCAGTTTTATCCTCAGTTGAATATATGGAAATTGTATACGAACTGAGGTTTTTTTGAAGTTCAGTTCGACAATTTGCGCGAACTTCCGCAGTTTAATGTTCTTTGCTGCTTTCACCAGGTTATTTTTTTTAACTTATACAGTAAAGAATTAAGAGGTAAATCCCTTTTGTGTACTAACGGGCAAACTCTGGTCCAAAAGTATCAAGTAGAGTGAAAGAAGTGACAACGTTAAACAAGGGTGTCCATCCAATACTACCGCTGCTCGGAATTCGGGCATTAAACAGAAGTTGGCTTCCTCCCTTATTATGCGTAAAAGTGACGACGAGGGAAAGAGCAGGGATTTTTTCTGTGTAGACCGATGTAATGAAAGTAGGAAAGTTATCCAGGTGAGAGAAAATTGAAAGACGAAGAAAATATGCCGCGGATTCGAAACAAAAATCTCTGAAATAGTAGCTGGACGCTGGTCATGGCTCTAGCAGGAGTGCTGGCTAATGGTAGTCTGGCGGAGAGAAGAAACACTCTTAAAAAACCCACTCCAGTCTAAGGTGAAAGAGGATATGGCGACAGATGCATGGCCAAGAGGATGCGTGGTCTCTAATATCCGAACTCTGGTTATTTAGCATTCTTCAGTTGGAGAACCCCAAAATATAACATCAGCTTTTCCACAGTATGCAAGCTCGTTGTGAGTGACTAACTTTGCCGTGGGTCCATTTATGGAAATTAACAAAAAAACCGACAGCATCAACCTCGATGGCCTCTTCTCAAATGTCCATAGGGGCACCAGACATAGTGCATGTTTAGACGGTTCGCTTTGTCTCTCCTTTTGGGGCGCCCCAAAGCGAAAATTTGTTTAGACGGTTCGCTTTGAGTCTAGTCGCTTTTAAGACAGCTGGAACAAACGGAATGAAAACTAGGGCTTGACAAAAAAAGCAATATTTCTTTTTAAGTGATACTCGAGTATTTTTTTTAATTGCACAAATAACTAAAAGAATGCTTACAACAATAGCAAAAATAAACTTGGAGAGCATTTAGATTTTTTATAAGAACAACATAGTATTAGAAGGAGCTTAGCAGCAAGAGTTGGTTGGCTCCAAGGATTTCAAATTAAATAAATATTTTCTATTCTTGTATAAAGAAAAATTATAACATTCAATTGAAACAAAAATATTTTACTGGCTGACAATTAGTTAAATTAAAAAGCAATGCTAATGTAATAACAAAACTATAAATCGAGAATACATACATTGTCAATATATAAAGATAGCGAATATGTCTTCATAACAGTTTTGTAGAGAATCGTATGCTCTACAAAAAAGTCCTTATTATGTTTTCGCTAAATTCAATAGCTTATACGCAATCAAAATCCATTTCTAAAAAAAATTATCACTCTTTCTACCAAAGGTGTCAAAATATTTTCATAAAAATGATGATTTTATTATTTTGTTTTGACTATTATTTTATTGAATTTTCTTATAATAATTGTTAATTTAATTTTTTAATTTAACATTTTGCTTCAGCTCAGCCGTTTTAATAAATATTTCCACAGACCTTTTATTTTAACAATTGTTTACTTTTATTTTAACAATTGCTTTTTTGGCCAACCCTAGAGAACATAAGTTAAAAGATTCTCCTTCCTCATTAAAACACGTCTGCTCATCACGGCGCGGCGGCTGAAACAAAAATAAAATGGAACACTAAAGTGATACAAAATGGAATTAGAACAAACAGCTGATCAGAAAAGGCGAACGTGAGTCGCTTTAAAATCGAGACGCACTTCCCTCCCACCCGAACACTCCCCGCATCCACAAATTTCGTGTTGAAAGGTGGTGGGCGCGACCCGTCTAAACAGGCACATAGCAATTGCCTCAACCAGCGGAGCCATTGGGCACGCTGGCTCTGCAAACGGGGTGTCAGTCGCTGAAGACGAGTCTTTGGGGTGGCATACACGGATCATAACGTCAAGACTAAAAAATCGGTTTCCCGGACAGAGAGGCAAAAGGAAGAGAGAAAGTTGTTGCAACTTTTTGAACAGAAATTTTTGGCGTGAAAACTAACACATGCACAAATGTTTCTTCTTATCTTCTTCTTCTTTGGGTCTGATATTGACATATCTCTTTGTTATTCGCGTTCGGGTTGTGCACACATAGATATTCCGTGTAGGGATAATAAAGTTACTCTCAGTAAAATAAATACCCATGTACGTCGAGAGTATCATAAAAAACCGGTTTTTTGGTGTTGATATTACGATCCGTGTATGCCAGCCCTTTAAACACAGAATCTGTCTGCAGCGAGGACTCGGATACGGAAGAACTATGCATGGTGCAGCCCCCACTTTGGAAATTAGATTGTGAATGAAGGTCTTAGTTGAGTTCGGGTCCTGGTAGGCGTGCTGAGAGGGTCAGATTGGTAGGCGAACGTTATAAGTACCTGTTATGACCAGATAGATACTATAGGTAATATCATTTAGGCCACTGTTTTCAAAACCTCTACGCAAAGGTTTGGCTACTCTGAATATTAAATTAAAGAAATAAATTCAATCGTGTCAGCACTTAATAATTTCGTTAATCTCCTTTTTTGTACCCAATTAAAAAAAAAATGAAATTCACAAATTAGTAGATTCCCTGCAATAATCGTTGCCGTGTTCCAACTTCTGACTCAATTACCATCGAATTTTCGCAATTAAAGGACAAAAACTACCACGGATCCATTTTTCTCCTCTGGCCATAATACCTTTAACCTTTCGGTGTTTTACCAGGCGTAGAATACCACAGCGAAAAAAGTTCACAGTTTTAATCAGATTAAAACCAATTAGTTTGTCAATCTTTATTATCAGGTGAACGCAGACCGAATGTTGGCGGCGGTGGTGGTGGTCATGGTTAATTGGGTCCAGATTTAACACTAATTAGCATAATAAATTACTTATTAACTTGGGCTGCGGCCATCGATGGACGGGAGCCTTATAACTACAGCATTCCGCCGGCCATTATTTCTCGCTGCTGCTAATCCTTTAAAAAGGATTTATTTCAAATGAAAAATTGCAGTCAGTCCGATGTCGGCCTTGCCCTGGCCATTAATTCATTATCGTGACAATTTGACATTTAAGCGAAATTAATAATAATGATGTTGTTCAGTGCATAATTACGGAATATCTTTGTATTATGCTTTGATTTATGCTGTGCTGTGTACTATGTACCATGCTATGCTGCTATACTATGTCCCTATAACTTGTTGTCAGTGGCCGTGTTTTTGCACATATACATACATACAAAGCGGCCCAATCGAAACAGATTATGCAACTTTGAGATTTTATTCAATTAAAATTTTCATTTTAACTTTTAGTAAACATCGTGTTTTGCTCGTATTTATAATGAGAGTATAACATTTATTTCACTGGGCACGGAGATTTTAATAATGTGCAACATGCGAGGCAATATTCAATATGATGTTCGGTTTTGCGAGTTTTATTAAAGTTTGCATGCAAAATGAGAAATTAATTTAATAAAACAAACAGGAATAAAGTATTGGTGGTTTTTTAATCGAGATTGCGTTTTCGAAACCATAAAAATCAAGGTGAGTCTCAGTTTAATAAACAAAAAATTGTGGTAGAAAGATACAGGCAGCAGCCCCGGTAACGCGCAGCGACATAATTGGCACTAAATGGGAACGGTTTTGAAACCGTGAAAAGCCTTTGTGTACGACAGTACCTTTGCCTTGTGTAGGACAGTACGCTTAAAGCCAACTAGTATCAAGCCAGTCAAACTTACGTACCGGAATATATCTTCTACATACGTTAAACTTCAAAAACACTCACAGAATGTGACCACTGCAAAAAAAATGTCTCGTTGTCAATACAACTTTAATGATAGGTATTGCATCAAAAACTTAATATGACCAAATGTTTCCTAAACACCCAGTACCCTGTCATGATCTACATGATTCTGCATCTGTCTTTGCCTCACCCAGGCGTTTCGTTGATGTTTCAGCGACCCGATAGTACCTAAAGAGTGATCCTGTATGTCCTGGCGAAACAAGATATACCTCCTTTTGACAAGTTTCGACCAGCTAGAACTTTATACTACATAAAAGTGGGTATTGGGTCGGTTCGGCCTGGGAAAAAAATCATTCCATTAATATCAAGATCAAGATCAAATCACTTTGATTGGCACTCGTATTGCCACAATATTCGTTAAGCTGTCCAGTAACATGATTACTTGACTCCTAATTTTAGGTTCTAGACAGGGCAGCCAGGTTAGGATTGTGGCTAGGTAGATTAAAATTTGTGCCATCAGTTCTGCTTTTAGTACTTAATATGTTTGAAGCTTAAACAAGGGGGATTAAACTGCAGGACTTACCTACAGGACAGGGAGGACAATCGTATCCCAAAACGAACCTTCACGAAGGTTGATTTAATCGCTTACTTGCTATATTGATTCTCCAATGTTCTCTTTGATTATTGAAAGAGACTTAGCTTTAGGGTCTTCGGTACAAAGGATGGCAAGTTTAGCAGCTTGTTTTCTTCAGAAGAGCAACCGCTTTGACACTCCTCCAGGAGTGGGGCACGTAAATCTATTGTTAGTTCCTATAGATTGGCATTATAGAGGTTATACGTCCTCTGGGATCAATCCATCGAAAAAAGGAACGGACTCTCAGTTCGGTATAGCAGGAATTCTTATGCAACGAGACGATGATGAGACATTACGATCAGTACAATAATATGGTCGTTGTACAACCTCGAATGAATATAACTTTTTCATTTCCGAGCTGGAAATTTTAGCGATTGTGGAATCGTTGACCCGATTCCGTGTGTATATTATGGGCAATCCAATCAGAGTTGTGACCGCTATTAGTTCGTGTATGCTGACCAAGCCATTATCTTCACGGACAGCTCATTGTTGGCACAAAGCTCGTACGACCTCGAATTGGTACTTCGAGCCAGTGTTGGAAGTCGACATGAGGGCGCACTAAGACGTACTGTGTGAAGACGACTGGTTGCTGACAATGTAAAAGCAAGGACATGTAGCCAAGAAAGTAATTAAAACAATGGATGGGGGATGCGACAAGACAACTGTGGCAAGACTATGTTGTCCAGAAAGGAAGGGTAAGGTAGTGGTGCAGTGAGAAGACGAATCTTGACGATGTTCCATGGCTACGTAGGACACTTGTAGGTGGAGTGGATTTTGCGACAGTGCCAGAAGAACTTATTCTTATCCAACGAGCAAGCAACGGAATACTCACATACGCGCATACTCTCGTACGTTCACCATACTCATACGCATACTCTCGTACGCGACAAGACAACTGTGGCAAGACTATGTTGTCCAGAAAGGAAGGGTAAGGTAGTGGTGCAGTGAGAAGACGAATCTTGACAATGTTCCATGGCTACGTAGGACACTTGTAGGTGGAGTGGATTTTGCGACAGTGCCAGAAGAACTTATTCTTATCCAACGAGCAAGCAACGGAATACTCACATACGCGCATACTCTCGTACGTTTACTCAATTCGTTAAACTGTCAATTCGACGGCTAGATCGAATAGATCTCAATTCTACTTGATAACGATGAATGTTTGGAAGAACCAACGGTTACGATTGCAGAGCCGGTATGTGCAGCGGTCGCAAGAATGACAGCCGCAGTAGTGAAATAGAATCAGTGATCCGACACCAACGGATGGACACCAACTATTTACCAGGTCGACTATTGCCCTCTAACTACTTTGTCTAAACCACAAAGGACATCGGCTGAAGCGAAAAATCCTCTTAAATTTGCACAATAAAATACTAGAAGATGCCACGAATTTGAGTTCTCAATGTTAAAATCACACAAAAAAGTCAAACAATTTCTTTTCTAAAATACCCCTTCCTAAAATTAACACAAAATATTTACTTCAACAAAACTCACCCAGCCATACCGCGCCTCCTTATATTAATTAAAAATCAAATCCGATCTTCACATTTCGCAGCCTCTTTAAGGGAAGCTTAACCGGATTAAGTTCACCCCAAAATTTAAATATGTATCATCGACAGCAATTTAATGCAGAATTCTTTTATCATTTCTCGCCCTTAATGGAATTGGAAATTTGCGTGTTCGCAATCAACGAAAGAATGTTATCAAGAAGTCTCAGGGAGGATTTTCGAAATTGGAAGAAGTTCCACGAACTGAAACTGTTAAGTAATTATAGAGCCACAAGAGGATCATGAACTGGAGCGATTAATCCTTATACTACGGAATTCAATCAAGGCTGTGGGTTAAGTGCGTAAGCAGATAAGGAAGGGTGGTTTTAGAATTTCAGTTAAACGTGTTAAATAGGTTTCGCAATTTGCTTCGTATGTTGCATTTTACTTTTAGCCTTTTGTTCTTTAGATGGCCTGAAAAGGATAAATAAGTCAGGATATTCGAGATCCTTTTTGAAAGGATTACCAATTTATATGAGGAAAAACTAGCGCGTGGTTGTTTTGATAGTAGCTTTCTTGGTTTCGATGACGATGGACACGTTGAGCTGGGTAATGACGAGTTCGATGGAGGGTATATAGAAGCTGATGTTGGACATAAATTGGAAGATGTAGGACCTGGTGGGGAACAGGAAGCCGAAAATATAGAAGTTGCCGAAGGACTTGAAATGTAAGAGGAAAAGGAATTTTCCATTACGCCCAAAATAAAAGTTAATGGAGCGTCAATACACGAACTGTAACTACAATTCGTATCACACTTCGGTCAGGTCAAACAGGTCAAAACAAATTGTTTACATGGCCGCATTTCCAAAATATTAGTAAAAATTTTATTTAATGTTAATTCAAACTGAGTATATCATCAATAGACGGAAAGAACAGGCTGGGGTAAATATTGTTTGGCAGAGTACCAATAGGTAGAATGGAAGCGTACAACCATAAGTGGTTCAAATTATCACCGTACATTTGAGATAGGATATGAGAAACTTTTTCACAGCATGTTAATTGTGAGTTCAAATTGATTGACACTTAGATTTTTTAATGAAAGTGCTTCAATGGAGACCATTGATATAGATAGATAGTCAAGTTGGGCGGCATTAGTGTTGTGTAACTACGAACCACCAAGTAACAGAGGCGAACTTAGCTGGAACGAAGTGCACGCCATCTGCTGTCGGATGAAAAATTCCATCGCCGACCACTTTCACCCACTATATAGAGACAAAATGGCCACCCTTAATTGCCAAACCCAGGAGACCGTCGTCGCCGGAAAAGCTGAAAATTGCGAGAGCCGAGTTCGAATACCTACTCCAGATGGGGATTTTTTCAAAAAGTAACTGGTCCATTCCACTACACTTAGTAAAAAAAACCGATGGAGGTGGCGACCATGCGGAGACTATTGTCGTTTAAACACGGTCGCTACCCAATACCTTTCATCCAGGATTACTCGCCGACCGGTTCGAGCAAGAAAATTTTTTCCACCATCGGTTTGCATAAGGTTTACCATCAGATATCTATAGAGCAGGCCACACTCCGAAGACGGCGATAGCCCCCGGAAAAGAAAACGTTGTAGCCGACACTCTGCCACCACTAACCACTAACTTACTAAAACTAACCTGAAACTAGTCGATTAGCACCAGGACTTGGTAGTCTAGGGGTAAGGCGACTGACTACTATCCCCAGAGGTCCCAGGTTCGATTCCCGGCGGTGCCACGGTCCTAGCCTTTCCCAATTTCCCGCCTATATAACTTTCCTTCTTTCTTCTTCCCTCTCTGCATTCCTGATTCCTTCTGTCATAGCCTTCACTAGTTCTCTTCCACGCTCCACCAAGCGCATGTCATCGGTTGGTTGATGAGAATCAACTCGTTTCAGGAGGCATAACAATCCAGCGAGTTGTTCTCGATGCCCCGATGTCAGAGTCGCGAAATGGTTGGGAGTAGGTGAAAAAAAAAAAATACCGCAGCTATGTAGTGACAGTTCTTTCCTTCATTTCTCTCTCTATCTTCCGACTAGAGCTGCTGTTCGACATTTCCAAAATAAAAAAATACATGGTCGACAGTACAAAGGGGCCTTCCCTAAGTCTCTAGTGTGTCACATAAAAAAAAAAGCACAAGGGCCAGAAACCGGAAAATGACCCGTTGTATATTAAACAGTTAACGTTACCCGATTCCGAGGTCACCATATATTGCGACGTATAGCAGGAACGAGTGCGCTCCCTAATCCCAGAAACACGGCATTGCGCACCAAGTTAGTTAGCGAAAGATTCGTTGTACGGCATTTGTATAAGCCTGTATCCCGTTCCACCGATCGAAGGTCTAGCGGCGGAAAAAAACACCGGAAAACAAATACGAACCACCGACACAGCGATTCGCCCACATAAATATAGAATAGATATCGTCGGGCCCTTGCCCCGTCTACAAGATAACGGTACTATTCAACATACGTCGATCGTTACACATTGCGGACGACTCCGTACCACCAAACAGCCTGGTGTAAAGTTGGCCCAGAACGCTGAAAGCGGCAATAGTGTGTCGAAGAACGAGGAACTAGGCAGAGGTCCTACCAACAGTCCTTCTGGGGCTAACACCGACCTCTAGGCCGGATCTTCAGGCGACCAAGCCGAGTTGCTATACGGCAAAACGCTTCGCCTTCTTGGGGAGTTTTTCACCGAAAATTCGAGAAAACTCAAGAATGCAAGACTTGCGACCCACTATGACTGCTCATCATCTTAAAACCAATGTCTTTGTACAGGACGAACTGAAACACTGCACGCACGGTTGCGTGATAAGTGAGACGGTAAGTGCACCACTCCAACAACCATTTGACGATCCTTACAGGGTGATATCTCGGAAACACAAATGTTTCCAGTTGGACGTCGCGTAAATTCCTTGTTAGTCCGGTTCAAACAGGCCTTCCAGCAGTGGCGGTTCGTAAGATTCAGGATAAGGGAAGCAATGCGCAAGGCGAACGATAAAAGTAAAAGTATCGGAGTCAGATAAGCAAAACATAAAGAATTGTTTGCCGTCTAAAAAATTTTGTTTGGAACATGTTAGTTACATCGAATACTATACGAAATGGCCATTTTCTAGCTCTAGCAACCAATCCCGTGTTATCGGCCATTTTGTGAAAATTTTATCGTTTTGGTCGTTCTATTTAAATATTAGATGCGTTTATCTCGGTCAGTGTAGGTCCGAAAAAAGCAAAAAAAGAGGCTGTTCGTTATGAAATTGGCTATCAGCGGTTACAATATGAAATTTTTATCTGTACACATAAATTTTAGTTTTTTGTTTATAACTTCGGATTTTTCAGTCCACTTATACTATATAAACACTAACTGGTTAGAATTTTGGGTCAAAATATCTTATACAAATCCCAAAAATTGACTTCAATTTTGAAAATTAATTGCCCTTTAATTATTGTGCATAGCATCGTATGAGGTTTTTTCTCTTTTAAAATGAAGTATTATTTTATGATGATGAATAAGATGATGATTGTGCATAGCATCGTATGAGGTGTTTTCTCTTTTAAAATGAAGTATTATTTTATGATGATGAATAAGAAAATTTTTTTAAACTTCAAAAAGTGAAAAAATCGAATTTTTTCGTTAATATTTTCAAAATAGTTTCGCTGCTAGTGGGCGTTTTGCGCCTTTTTTTCAGATTATGTTATAATTATCACGCTTTAATGATAATTGAAGCCTCCAAAGAAAAGCCGTTGAAAAACTGCAGCTACTACTTTCAACTCATTTAATTTTTCATTCAAATGCATAATTTTAGCTTAAAATCTAAAAAAAAAATAGTTATAATAAAACCCTGCATACCTCGCATACACCCCCACGACAGCAATCATTACATTCTCCTTGCAAAAAACATTTCTGGCAACCCGTTCATAAAAATATTCTCTATCCCTTTAAATCATCATTAAAGAGAATCATAAAAGATATAATGGAAGCTTCAAATGTTTCAGCTTATTTCAATACACACCGCTCGCCACCCCATTAGAAAAAAAGAGAAACTTCACTTATCCTCCATCTTTTCTTCCTTCACTCAAATATACAAAACGAAATTTCATATTTTAAGAGTCAAAAACAAAATTTCGAAGCAAAATTTTAAGAGCAAATTTAATATTGCTCGAAGCCAGAACAGATTACCAGAAAACGAAACCAAAAAACAAAGAGAATTTGGTGGATACAGAAAATTTCTCTTTCTTAGGCTTCTCAATTCCGCCTATTTGGTTCCGAAAAAGCTGCGTTTAGCTCAGCTTCTGAGGGCACTGTATTAACGCAAACCTTTGAGTGAGTGTGGGTTCAATTAAAGTGAATCGATTTTCTGGGCCAAATAAGCTGGAGATATTACAGCTTCCCCATGTTGTGTAAAGCCTCGGGCACGATAACAGCGGCAGAAAAATTGAGAGAGGCACTTTAGTATTGTCACTCTGCCCCTCGCCGCTCATATCATGACCATGGCCTAACATAACATGGGGAAGCTGTAATATCTCCAGCTTTAGTGTTTCCAGAGGAGGAAATATATTAAGATTTTTCTTGTGATTAATCTTGATATATTTAAATTTATTTTTTTTTATGAAGTTGTCTATTTGGTCAAGGGAAGCATTGCTTCCTTTGCTTCCAAAGAGGAACCGCCACTACCTTCCAGACGGCAGAGGGGAAACAGTCCCCGTCGAAGGAAGCCGATCCCAAGCGGAGTCGAGATTCGAGGTTATCACACGGTATGCCCCAAGAGTCCGTTTCGCGGAATTGAGTTGGAAAGGCGAAGGAGCGTAGTGCTTCCAGGATTCGAACCCGGGATGTCTTGGATGGTAGTCAGGCCCCTTACTCCTTCGACTACCGAGGCCCCGCTGTTTTCTAATCTGCGAATTCTCCAAACTTCGACACGTGCAAGTAAAGTTCGTCTCGTTCCTCCGCATATACTGGTAGTGATTAATAAACTAATCTTAAAAAGGGAAATCAATATCAATCAAAATAAGGCCAATATTCGCACCAGCAACCCCAGTCAAGCTATGCGATTCTATCTGAAAGTAATCCCTACCATTATCGAGGCCAGAAAAACACAAGCATCTGACGCTAATACAACATAATACCCGCTGCTCCTCGACAATGTCCTGGCATCATCAATATTTCTTTATTTTCAGATTAATCATCCTTGGACTGTATTAGCACCGAACTCCGAATAATACCTCAATAATGCCGGGCTTACATCCAGAAAAAAGTCAACAATACATTTCACAACTTATGCAAATTATGCAGGCCCCCCAACCAGAAGAGTTATTCTGAATTTTGAGTACATTAATGCCACGATAAAAATGGGCTTAAGTACACCAGGACCCCTGGCCCGCCCACCGTCCGCCCGGCGAACATTTGTTTACATCGGAAATTCTCTCCTGAAGCGCCATTATGGTGCCCGGGACAAGGAGCCGGGGCCCCGGGCTCCACTCTCTAAGCATATTTAAATTTTATCCCTGCAAAGCCTCTTAATCTGTCCTAAAAGCGACCCAAATACAGCAATCTAGTCTTTTTCGCCCTTAATTAAAGGGCTGGGGTCGTGTCGAATTAAGGCCATTGCGATGCGATGGTGGCTCGGGGATGAAAGACAATCAGGTTTATTGTGTTAGTCCCGGCGTCCTTAATGATGAATAGAAAACTAAGAAGGAGGTGTTTGCTGGAACTTTTCCAGCTTTTTTTATGTCTGCCCTTTGTAAGGAGGACAATGGGGCACGTTCGTTTGCTACGTTTTTTTTTTAAATTAAATTTCCCCAAATACAGATTCCAATTCTGGGCGCCATTTTAATGTTTTTAGAGGAATGGGTCTCTATTTTCCCCACAGAATTAAATAAGGGAAATTTTTAAAGGGTGATTCCCCGAGCATTTTTTTTTTATTGAAATATAAAACACAAAAAATTAACTTCGAATGAATTTTAATTCACAGAAAGGATTTTATTTTTAGATTTCAAAAATTGCCGACATTAAAGGACGTGCCCTTAAAATTTATTTGACTTCCGTCCATCCACCGTATAATGGAGCAAACACCTAAGGACTAAGCGGGCATGTGACGGAAAATTAAAACATTATTTTATCCGTTTCCTGTCCGATGTATGATTATTACCACCCCCCCCCCCGGTACGAACTTCTGCCCCCTCCGAACTGACATTGTGATGAAAACAAACTTGCCCAAGGGTGAAAATCCAATTAATGAAAGGTTCATTGTTATTACAACAATTTCGTACATAAATATGGCGTGTTGATTGTTTTGTTTAACTTTGAAACTCTGGCTTACGCTTAATTACATTTTGCTCTCGTTCAATGAGCACAGCTTGTAAATTGCTGAGTATAGGAGCACTTCCGTTCACCACGACGACGACGATACGGGATACATTTAAACTCTGTCATATTCAGCGCAAGGACAAAATTAGTGGATGAAAAAGGACTTCAGCAGACGTATACATTTGTTTTGATTGCGGTGTTTTATCGCAGGACATTATGAAAGGTCCTGAAATTTATCTAGATTTTTTCTTGGTTTTTTTTTTTGTAAATAAGGGTTATCATATTTTAGAGTGGGTCTATTTGTAAAAGCATAATAAAAGAGAGAGAGTGTAAAACAGAAAGTTTTTATTGTGTAAATTCAGATAATGATTGTGATCCTATGGTCCTTCTTTGAGATGCAAAAACAATGAACCGATTTATGTCCTTTTTAACTGAAGGGAAATATGTTTCTGTAAAGAAAATTATCTAAAGCCATAAACTGCTATAAATTATGCAAAGCCATAAATTTAAGTTATTCTTCTTTTTTGGTTCCTAAAAACTGGAAGTATTGTGTATAGTGACAAATCCATTATAAGGTTGATTTGTGCCAGCGGCGGTTCGTAAGATTCAAGATAAGGGAAGCAATGCGCAAGGCGAACGATAAAAGTAAAAGTATCGAAACTTTTCAATAAAAAAATTGAAAAATAACATAAAGAATTGTTTGCAGTCTAAAAAATTTTGTTTGGAACATGTTAGTTACATCGAATACTATACGAAATGGCCATTTTCTAGCTCTAGCAACCGATCTAGTAAGTTATCGGCCATTTTGTGAAAATTTTGGTCGTTCTATTTAAATGTTAGATGCGTTTATCTCGTTCAGTGTAGGTCCGAAAAAGCAAAAAAAAGAGGATGTTCGTTATGAAATTGGCTATCAGCGGTTACAATATGAAATTTTTATCTGTACACATAAATTTTAGTTTTTTGTTTATAACTTCGGATTTTTCAGTCCACTTATACTATATAAACACTAACTGGTTAGAATTTTGGGTCAAAATATCTTATACAAATCCCAAAAATTGACTTCAATTTTGAAAATTAATTGCCCTTTAATTTTTGTGCATAGCATCGTATGAAGTTTTTTCTCTTTTAAAATGTAGTATTATTTTATGATGATTAGAAAATTTTTTTAAACTTCAAAAAGTGAAAAAATCGAATTTGTTCGTTAATATTTTCAAAATAGTTTCGCTGCTAGTGGGCGTTTTGCGCTTTTTTCAAATTCTGTTATAATTATCACGCTTTAAAGATAACGCGTCCAAAGAAAAGCCGTTCAAAAACTGCAACTGCTACTTTCCACTCATTTAATTTTTCATTCAAATGCATAATTTTGGCTCAAAATCTAAAAAAAATAGTTATAACAAAACCCTGCATACCTCGCATAAATTCACATTCATTACATTCTCCTTGCAAAAAAACATTTCTGGCAACCCGTACTCAAAAATACAATTCAAAAAAATATTCTCTATCCCTTTGAAAAAGATATAATGGAAGCTACAAATGTATCAGCTTATTTCAATACACACCGCCCGACCCCCATTAGAATAAGCAATAGAAAAAGAGAAACTTCACTTATTCTCGATCTTTTCTTCCTTCACTCAAATATACAAAACGAAATTTCATATTTTAAGAGTCAAAAACAAAATTTCGAAGCAAAATATTAAGAGCAAATTTAATTTTGCTCGAAGCCAGAACAGATTACCAGAAAACGAAACCAAAAAACAAAGAGAATTTGGTGGATACAGAAAATTCCTCTTTCTTCGACTTCTCAATTCCGCCTGTTTGGTTCCGAAGAAGCTGCGTTTAGCCCAGCTGTATTAACGCAAACCTTTGCGTGAGTGTGGCTTCAATTAAAGTGAATGTGTTGGAGTCTTCACGTTGATTTTCTGGGCCAAATAAGCTGGAGATATTACAGCTTCCCCATGTTGTGTAAGGCCTCGGGCACGATAAGAGCGGCAGAAAAATTGAGAGAGGCACTTTAGTATTATCACTCTTGCCCTCGCCGCTCATAACACGACCATGGCCACATGAAGCTGTAATATCTCCAGCTTTAGTGTTTCCAGGAGGAAATATATTAAGATTTTTCTTGTGATTAATCTTGATATATTTAAATTTTTTTTTAGGAATTTGTCTATTTGGTCAAGGGAAGCAGTGCTTCCTTTGCTTCCAAAGAGGAACCGCCACTGATTTGTGCTTTGGCCACAGAAACTTTCAATAAAAGTTGTCATTTCAATAAGAGGTGACATTTTAAATTTCGCGCCATTTTCGAGCTGTCAACATATAACTGTTATTATGGACATTTGGCGAATATTGTGTTCGATTATTAATCTCAGGTCAAAATAAAAAAACACCACCACCTTTTAAAAAAATACTACGTTTTTCTGTTCATTTAAAATACCACCTCTTGTTGAAATGCCATCTGTTCCTGAAAGAACCTGTATTTGACCCCACGGAATTGCGAGTAATTTGGCTATTATGATACATTCTATTAAAATAACACCGAGATTACTATGATACCCTTTGTGTGCTGTTATGTTACCTTGATCTTGATATTAATCGCCTAGGGCCGATCTTCGTTCCCAGGCTAAACCGACCCAATACCTACTTCTATATAGTATAAAGTTCTAGCTGGTTACAGCTTGTAAAGAAGTATCTTGTTTTACCAGGACTTACAGGATCACTTTTAAGTGAATACCGGATCGCCAGAATATCGAGGACAACGCGAAGGTGTCAGAAAGACTTAATTTCAGAAACTGCTGCTGTCTGCGACAAAGAGAGATATCACCTTGAACTGGACAATTTGGAAACGTGCGGCCACCGAATGTTTAACTTGTAGCTGTGTGCTTAGTTTGGAATGCTATCTAATCAAAATAGGTCTGTATCTTTGTTTAATTTTCAAAAACCTAGGTTAAAAAAACTCATTTTAGGACCTACATCTAGGTACAATATCTCTAGGAACTATTTGATTAACACACTCTCAACGTTAGACTTGAGCAGGACTTATGCGAGGCAGTACATTTCTCCCTTACACCATGGTCAATTGTATTAATGCCTCAAATTTACTCCACACGCAGCAGAAAATTAGTTGGCTGAACAGAAGTTCGTCGGCCATAAGATCAGCGAATGAAGCGAACAAAAAAATGTTAAGCAGTCTGCCGGAAACAACAATTTTAGCTTTCAGACACTGCGAAACGAAATAGCGCGTACTATAGGGAATTACTGGCAGGGATAAAATATTTCCGGTATTTCTTAGAGGAGGAGGGAGATCCTGAATGCATAAGCCGATTTCGCCGAGTTCCACTAAGGATTTTAACAGAACAGAGGAGACAATTTGAAAGCAGCCTTTTTGTACAGTTGACGAGAATATTAGGTATCAAAGCAGCGGCATAATAGAAGGTTTTCACTGGACTTTAAAAGATACGGTTAGAGGACTAAATGAGAGAGAGTGGACACATAGACTGCTGAAATACTCCTCGGCATTAGAACAGCATGCAACGCATCCAGAGCAGAGATGGTCTATTGTCAAGGAATTCGTCTACCACAGGAGAGTTTTTTTAGGTTCTACCAGCCCAAAATTCAACGTGGTTAAACCATTATTAGCTTTCAATCACGGCAGCAAAAAACCATTCGTTCCAAAGGATCTCTAAAAGACGGCACATGTATTTGTTCGGGATGACAAGGCTAAACACCGCTCACGTTGCCATATGAGGGACCTTTTAAGGTAATGAAAAATGGATCAAAAAGATTCGCAATTTTACGAAAAGGAAAAGAAGACCCCATATCTATCGACTCAGATCGACTCAAACCGTCTTACATGATAAAGGAGCAACAGCGGTGGCACCAGCGAACACCTTGTATTTGTTGTACACCTTGTTTAGCTGTACACCCGAATACTATTTCAGATAACCCCCCTCCCCCGTTCAAGAATTGTTTCTGGATCCGCCCCTGGTAGAACTTACTTGGAATACCATTCGCCGAGCGGTCTTTACTGAATTCGATAATTGCTCCGTTTTCAAATTTCCAAACTTCGATTTCA
Organism: Thereva unica; assembly: GCA_949987705.1. Taxonomy (NCBI): domain Eukaryota; kingdom Metazoa; phylum Arthropoda; class Insecta; order Diptera; family Therevidae; genus Thereva; species Thereva unica. The sequence goes on along the minus strand of OX465281.1, from coordinate 17,492,660 downwards.
TTGGATAGTGTAAAATGGTTTAGCGTGTAACGTCAGGAGCGGCGGGTCAGCTCTAAGATGTCCAAGGTTTAAATAAAAAAAAACCTGTTACTGATATGTCTTATTGACTATATTACACAACTATCTAGGGGAGGGAAAGAGATAGAAATAAAGGGTATTAGCCGGTCTGTGCCACTGGATCAACTCTCCGTGGCCGGTAGCTGTATCAGTCTTTCGGTACCACTGGAAGAACTCTCTGTGGCTTGTCTGTTTTGTCTGACTGTAAACCATACGATCAACTCTCCTATGACCCTGTCCAGTTATCAGGCAGAGGAATCACCTCTTCCACTGTCTCATCACGAATGACTTTCGCAGGCATGCACCGGCCTTTTATATTATTGGTGGCTGGCTGCGCGTCGTTCTGCTTTGCAATGCCAGCAGATTGTACAGCGGTTTTATCTTTTTGGTAACAGCGGTTGTGCTGTTGTGTTTGTTCACAGCGGCATGTTTCGTTACAGGCGGCCCTGGAATAAATTCCCAGATGGCAGCACCCCGCAAAATCTACTTTTTCCTACTTGTCCTCTATTTAATAAATGCCGTTTGTACAACTGGTGTCTTTAAGACCTATGTTCTAGTATCTATGCTCCTCACTGTTTGCCGAGCCAGTCTAGTCAGTATGCTGATGGCACCCTTTCAGGATCAATACTTAATTATTTTAGTATAGTAGAAAGGTATTGAAGCAATTTTAGACCTGCAAAGTGCCCTCCGTCTATATCCTTTCCAATAGCGAATGCTAACATCTAGTAATCTTCTGGGTATACTTAGAATTTCATTTAATAGTGACGAGAAATTTTACGACTTTTGCCAGTGAAGTGGAAAGATGAACCGCCATGTCTTGTGTTGGCAATCGAACCTAGAACCTCTTTGATGCGTCTTAAAGTTTCGTCGCAGAACCGACAGAATTTGGAAAAGGTTTTACTATATGTGAATCTTCAGCAGAAGAAAAGTCAATAAATTACTTAATACTGATGAGGTTAAAACCATTAATCTCAAATTCGCCGAAATTTCTGGTACATTTCTTCCCAGAACGATTCCACCTGTAAAACAATTTACCTTCTTCCACGAATTCCAAATTTAATAATAAAATTGCATAAATTAAATTTAAAGTAAATTTCTTTTCAATTTTCATTTTCCCAGTAAACACTTAAAAGCCGTGAAATTATAACTGCCTAACACCGTGCGACATTTCAATTACGAGAATTGCCACCATTCAAGGATCTGCCCTGGAATTAGCAACAATAAAAATAACCTTAAATTGTTTTTTTTTTCCGATAAATTGAACTCCCTGAAGGCGCAACACGAACAGAGGATCCGCACCACCTTTGGTCCACAACTCTCTAGGGCTCCAATGAATAAGGCGCTGAGTGAAATTTGTTTGAACTGAAATACACCTTAATATACCCGAGTGACAGCATTAACTGACATGTTTACGTTCGGATAGGCAGGCAGTTGCTCCGGGGGGTTTGCTTAAGATTATTTTTATTGGGCTTACAATGTCTCAGCTTTCGGTAGGAGGGGATGTTCTAGGTGGTACATGGAGTTGGGGAGACCTTAGCAAATGCTTGTAGGCCCTTGAGACTTGTTACACCGCTCAAAAAAAAGTTTCCGAGGATAACGTATATACAGATATATGGAGGTGTATAGGAGCTAGATGAATAGCTTCGTAGATGGCCAACCCAAGGTAGGAGGCTCACCGAATAAATCGCATAAACTTGAAAGGCTGTGAATTTAATTCTTTATTGACCCTTCTAATGGAGTGAAAATGTCCTTATCCAGATGTGCTCACCTTGGATTTTAGTGATAGATTTTAGGGTATAGAAAACCCAATGTTCTGTAGAAACTTTTGTAGTATATCAACCTTTCCACAACTTTTTTAAAAGTACAAATATTTTTTTGTTTGGTTTGTTTTTCGAAAGAAATAAAAAAAAAACAAAATACAATGAGGTACACCTTTGGCTTTTGCTTGAGATAGAGATAAATTGTTTCTTTGTACTGTCGATGATTTGTCATATATACTGCGTTTCCATGACAGCTTGAGTGCTCGAAAGCTTGAAAATCTCGAGAACTCGAGCGCGTATATGCTCTGCCTACTTGAAGCCGAAAAATAGCTTGAGATTAGCTTGAGTTGACATTTGAAGTCGGGTGTGAAGTAAACTGTTGACATTTGCGAGTTATTATTATTTTTGGGAATCGTAAAAATGGATTTTGATAAAGAAACACTTTTAAGACTAGTTATTGGATATATGACCAATCAAATGGAAATATTTAATTTCTATGAAGATAAAAGGAACCAAAGAAATAAGGCGTTTTTGCGGAAATTGCTTCGGAAATTACGAGAAAGCACTTCATGTATTGAAAATAATAATAATGAATTGCTGCAAGTTTAAGTGAAATTTTACTTATTAAGGAATCGAGACAATTTTGGAAAAAGCGCAGAAGTGACCATTAGTATCGTAACATTTTTGAATCATATTCCGCCGAAGAAATGATTGAAAACTTTCGAATAGATCGCAACACACTTCAAGAGATCGTAAATAAATTATCTACGGATATTTCTCCACATCCTGAACATATACGAGAATCTATTAGTGCTGAAAAAAAATGTGCAATTGCTATTTACAAATTAGCTTCCTGTGCAGAATATCGTATAATAGGAAATCAATTCGGTGTGCATAAATGCACAGTCAAAAAATGCATATATCAATTTTGCGAAGCTATGATAAAATGTTATTTAGATACAGCAATTTATATGCCACAAGGGGAAGAAACTAATGAAGTAATCAGAGCCTTTGAAAACAAAAGTAAAGTCCCGCACATCATTGGTGCGATAGATGGAACTCATATTCCCAAAACACCTAAAGCTGAGGGATATAGAGATTTCATTAACAGAAAACAATGGCCTTCACTTGTTATGCAAGCGGTAGTTGACAGTAAATACCAGTAAGTAAAATTATATCACAAAATTTCTAGTGAGACAATACAACTTACATACATTTTTAGGTTCAGAGATGTTGTTTGTAAACATCCCGGTTGCACTCACGACGCAGCTGTTCTAAAGGATTCCGCCTTATATCGGCATTACAGTGAACTCGAGTTTGTAAGAAAATAATTACGTTAATATTATGTTCTACTATATTGTTCCCTTTTAGCCTAGTATATTAATTAATGAACGAAATGTTAAACCTGTAATTGTTGGGGATCCAGCATACCCACTTCTTCCATGGCTTTTAAAAGGATACGCTTCTCCAACATCAGCGGAGGAGGAGTCACTGAATGTTATCTAAGTAAAGCCAGAATCGTTGTGAAAAAGGCATTTGGCAGATTAAAGTCACGATGGAGAGGAAAATTGATATTAATGTCGACTTCGTACCTAAAGTAGTTTTAACATGCTGTATTTTGCATAATATTGTTGAGAAAAACAAGATCTATATTAATGAGTCCTGGCAAAAGGAACTGGAGGAAGCAAACAAAATATATCCTCAACCCGAAAGCAATCATCAACGCCTATCATATGTTAAAATTGATGGTAAAGAATCAAGAGATTTTTTAAAAGACTACATGGCTGTAAAATACCCACTTTTAAGAAGTAATTACATGTAAATTAAAAGACAACAGTTAACGGAAAATAAAAAATTATTATTAAAATATTTTTGTTTTTGTAACAAACTTAAATAAAATTTCTTTAAATTAAATAAAAAATAAAATTAAATAAAATTCAAGTCTTTAAATTCTCAAAATTAAATAAAATTCAGTTCAACTTTTAAAATAAAATAAAATTCAGTGTTTAAAATTAAATAACATTCAGTTCCGTAAATAAAACTATTAAATAAAAATAATCCACGAAAATACTTAAATTTTGGTTTTTTTCACTCGTAATCATCACGCCAGCTTTCGAGATATTCCGGGATATTTTCTGACACGTTTGAAGACTCCCCTGCTCTAAACATAATATTCTCTAAGCCTTGCAAGAATTTATTTGTGTTTTTCTCCAGAGTCTCCTCAAATTTTTTTTCGTGCTTCCTTTCGCGCTCGTCAAACAATGAAAATTCATAATCAATAAGTGTTTTTTGGTTTTCAAAAAACTTCTCACTATTTTCTTTATTGTGTTTGAAGATTTTGGCAACGATCCCATCCACATTTTTACATTTCCTTTTTTTTGGTACGTTTTGACTATAAAGAAAATGTTACAGAACACTTTACCAAAAAAATTTAACAACCTATACCTTGTACTTGGGGTAGCGTCCTCTGAAATGTTCTCTTCGGCATTATCATCCAAATTGATCGATGTAAAACTATTATCCGCATTATGTAAACCTTTAAATTAAAAAAAAATGTTTTAGCGTGTCTAATAAGAAAATTGTTAATTTACCTGAAGATTCACTGTGTGCAAGCATCATAACATCGACTCCTGTGCTCACAATAGTGGATGATGGTCTGTGGCCTAAAATTTCGTTCAATTTCGTGTAAAATTCGCAATATTTTGCACTGTTCCCACTTTTATTATTTTCTTTTTTTGTACTAATAAAATTATATTTTAAGTTCTTCCACTTAACTTCAATTTGTTTAGCGTCTTTCCCTAAACAACCTTTTTTTTTTAAATCATTTTCTAAACACTTATAAATTTCCGAGTTTCTATATTTTTTACTATCAAAACATTTAATAATGTTTCTTTCCTTTATTGCATCGATCAATAATTTCGTCTCCTCATATTTCCACAAATTTCTTTTAGACATTTTTATTTTTATTTTAATTCTTAAACTTAAAAAACAAGCAACTGAAAGACCACGACTGAGCAATTTCGAGTACTCAAGCTTTCAAGCCGGGTTTACATGACAAGCACTCGAGCCGATCAGAAAAATCTTTTTGATCGACTTCAGTGGAGCCGTTTGCGTTTACATTTGTACTTGAAGTACGCTTCAAGTAAGCTTCAAGCTGTCATGGAAACGCACTAATAGTCTACAATAGGGGTAGCCAACCCAAATGGTATCGCGGCAACTTTGAAAGTGCATTATGATTCCCTGGGCCAGGGTGATTTCAATTTAATTTATTATAATTTAGGGAGCAAGTTCCAAAGTTGTGCTGCGAAGACAAAGAAAGATCGATGACCAATGAACGTGAGGAAACGCGGAATTATTAAATTATTATTCCTGACGAATTGCAAAAGCTGCACAACCTGGTTGCAGGTTTGGGTTCGTGGAGAGATATCGTGAAACAGTCGCAGAAGCCGATACTCACGATAGTCACTAAAGGCTCGATTACATTGATCGAGTTTACAAACTACTAACCGGCTAGTCAGCCAGTACAATGACACTCACATCTTTCCACTAGCCAATAAGCTAGCACGAACTAATTCCGTCATAAGATACTCGCAGCTAGACCACTAGAAACTATGGTTACACGCGGCTAGTTTACTCGCTAAGAGGCGAGAGTAAAGTCTTAGTCTTAGTAAAGTCTTTCAACTATCTCGGAAGATTGATTACAATCTGCTAGTTAGCTAGTGAACATGTATGCTGACACTGGGCTAGTTTATTAGCAGCTAGTGAATTCGCCGTCTAGTAGCTTCTGAACTCGCTCAATGTAATCGTGCCTTTAGAAAGGAGCCCAATACGGAGTTCGAGTAGGGTTAAATGTGGTGAAAACGGCGTATCATTAAACACTACTTCAAGTTTATGGGGGCATGAAGAATCGAGAGAGGGATAGATGGAAAGGCGATACATTAGAAGAGGACAATGAAACTAATGTGATCGCAGCAGGCCACGCTGTTATTCAGTAGCCCAAAATATTTTGCTTTATTAGCGCAAACAAGATAAATCGACTTCAACGCGATAGCAGAAATGTCAGGACGAACAGTAGCAGAGTGAGAGATCTAAAAATACAATGGGATTCCAAAGGATTTAGCTGCAGCAAATTTAATGTCGACCAGTAGGGTACATCACGAAAGTCAACTAGAAGCTTTTTCACACAAAACGTGTGTATTTCATCTCTTGGCGCAGGGAAATAAAGCTGCACGTCGTCTGCATTCATGCGAAACTTGGTAAAAATACTGAATAAAAGTGGCCCAAAAATGGAGCCTTGTGGGACTCCAACGTGCAGTAGGGCACTTAAGGAGCTTTAGCCACCTAGTTCTACTTTTTGAGAGCGGTTAGATAAGAAACTTCGCAAAAGCTTAACAGCATGTGCTTGTGAGGCCAGGTTTCGCTGAAGAAGGACGTGATTTAAGACTGTGAGGTTTTTACGAAATCCAGTTTGTCATATTTATATTTACAAGTTTGAGACGCTCACAATACCCAATTATTTGAGTAGCTATCAGCTTTTCAAGGAGCTTTGCCAAAAATGAAATAATACTGATAAATCGAAAATCGGAGGGACAGGTAGGAGAAGGGCACTTGGGAATGGGTATGATTAAAACATGCTTCCAAGTCGAGAGAAACTTTTGTACCGTGCACACTCATATCGTCCTTTGGAAGAAGCCCCAGTCTCTGATATTCCATCATGTTGGTTTTCTGCCAAGTTGGAGATTCCCTTAAATTGTGGTCGTAATACTAGACAGTCTTGTGGAAGATGTTAGGTAGCAAATGGAGAGAGCGCGGACTTGTCCATCTGATCTTCGATAATATTTACAACCAATGCCTCATCGTACTTGAAGATGCTATCATATAAGCTATAAAGTGAGTGATAATTGCTCCACTACATGATTTCGAGACATCATTGAAAAGTATCACGGTTCTAAACAGGTCGCTAAAGGACATTAGCAGCCGCAAACAACTTATGGGTGGACTTGCAGTGCTTTTGAGTGGTGATTTCAGACATACCTTACCTGTTATGCCACGAGGTATGAGGTTATGTAAATTAACGCATCAATGACTTGAAACCTGGCTGCTTGGATTAATTCATAATGTGACATCTTTCCACGCGGACGAAGACATGGTCATCAACTAGTTTCTTAACAAAACAACTCAGCAGTGTAACAATTTTTCACAGTCAAACAGAAAAGGCTTACGCCATCTTCTCCAACATCGTTCGTTCTACTTCAAACATGCCTCTTGACTAATCTTAAGTCGGGTAAAAAGTGACTACAGGGTAACGTCAAAATAACACACTTTACACCTGTTAAAATAACACACTTCCAAAAGATGAGATTTTCACTATGCTACTAGACATTTCATGAGAGTATATATTTGGAAATTGAGAGTGAGCTTATTTTTATTTCTTTTATTTTTCTCTAAAGTAAAGCTATAGAAGATGCAGACAGTTTTTTCCCTCTCTTAATATTGAACAAGCTACCATTGGAAAATTCCATAAAAAATTGTGGGTTTTGAATTAGGCTCTCCATTTCTGTTTGCATCATGTCATGTATCAAATCAAATTTCGTACTTAAACATTGAAACAAATCCATAAATAAATTTACATACAGTGAAAAAACCCCAACCATCCCCGAGCCACTTCTGCATTGAACACCATAAATCACGGTGTTTCATGAAGTCCTTGATTGCTTCCGCAAGCCTGCCCTGTAAACTGTTCCACATGCACGTATCATATCCATATTCAAACAATGTTTAGAGCTGCGGAAAGTGGGATATTTGCTCGTTTACATTGGAGAGTCAAAGCTTGAAATCCAAGCCCACCGCTTTTTTTTGCCAAAGTCAAGAGTTAACCACCCTTCATCACATGAAACCCCTAAAATATTCCAATGCAATATTTGCGTGTGTGAATTTATGGGACTCGAATTTTACACCGACCAACACGTGTAGCCGGCAATTTAATTTTTTCCCCCAATGGGCTTTTATTATCCTGGGAGAATACACACAGAGAGAGGGAATTTTTCACCAAAACTATAATCTTATTTACGGTACATTTAACAAACATATTTTCATTTCTATAGCGCAAAGATCCTGACAATACCCAAAGCTTGACAAAAAACCACCGGAAAACATACATACACACACTCACAGGAGATGAAGACGACGACGAGGACGACGAAGGAAGAGAAAAAAGTATAAGAAAATGTCGGAAAATCATTTGCAGGCTTTTCTCTATCGCCCGGGAAGAAATCCGTTCCTTCTCAAAACTTTTCCAGCACATCATTTTCGGCTTCTAAGGATTTTCTGAGTGTCGCGAGCAAGGAAAAGTATTTTTAAACAGGAAAAGCACGACAAGAAAATGAGTTTTTTGGCTGGCATTATTTCGGTTGAAGGCAGGTCGGCCTTAAGTTAAGCAGAAATGGAGGATAAAAACAGGAAAATAGTGTACGGCTTTCAAAGGGAATCCTTCAAAGGATGCTGCTTGAAGATGCTACCTATTTGTGAACAATGGCAAAGGGAAATGGCATTTTGAATAAAGGTGCACACTTTTTTTTGTGTTCAATATTTTTAAAGGTTTTACTTTTGTCAAGGATTTAAGGTTGGAGGGAAAAATCTGGAATGGCGATGCATGTTATTAAAGGACTCAACTGGTAGAAAATGATATGTCTTTTCACTGGAACTCAATTTGATGTAATGAGTAAAAGGATTAAAGAAAACTGCGGATTCATGACAATTTTTACTTTTGAAATTTATTCGGATTTCGTGATGAATCAAAGTAAGGACTTTTAATACTGAGAAATCCGCTTTTCGATTTTTCGCAAGTTGACTTTGCCTTGCGGTGTGGCATGATGTACCATCCTCCATTAACCATGTAGAAAGATCTTTATGGAAGCCAGGAATTCCATATAAGGAAAAAATAATTTTTCCAAGATACTGTATATGTTGTTCCGAGGGTAACGTTCGACGATGAAATAACTAGTACCTGGAGCGGAATATATGATTAAAGATAGAGCTTATGATTTATGAAAATTACCCAAATGCAAAGCACTATTAAGTCCTAGTAGAAGAAACTATCGATAAATAAACAGCGTTGGTAATATCAGTACAAAAAAATGGTGGCAGCGGTGGGATTCGGTCTAATGTCTCCGAAGATCTGGTCTATGCTACGACTCAGACACTGTGTATTTGGAAGTCTCTTCTTAAATGATTTGGGAGATGCCGCAAAACTTAAAAACGGAAATTTAATCTGGTACATAAATTTGGTTATAAATACCTAGCTTACTGCTCCTTTCGAAACAAAACAACGCAGCACCTTAGGGGCAATTGGGTCCCACGTGGGTCTTACTTACAACCTTGTCTAACGACAGTTCTTTAAATTATACTCATCCAGGCCGAAAACCCACTTCAGTGAATGAGCCATCCTCACATGGTAATTTGTGGAAGAGCCACGCTTGACGGGGCAAAAAGCCGCTGTTTGCCGACCACTAGGTCATATGGAAGTCAGAAAAATCCCGATCGTTTTTATTTGCTGCATCATTCTGTGTGGTAGCACGAAATTACGGAAAGGACGGAATTATTACTATCGAATAACTCAAGGGATTACATTAAATTAGTGCCTGCATATCGGACCTTAACCACAACAAGATCTGTTAGCAATAATGACATGGAGAGTCGCCAGTGGTCCAGTGGTGTGGTTATATACCAGATATAGAGAAAATCTACCGCCAAATACTCCTGTATCTCCCATCAACGTATTTTCTGGTGTAACCATCATAGCTCATCTCAAATACAATATTATAAGCTTCCTTCAGTGACATATGGCACTGCGTCAGTCTGCATACTTGGCGTGGAGAATATTAAGGGAAGTACCAAAGGATCACAAATACGATCATCCATTTGAATCTGAGATCATTCTAAACCATTTTTACCCTGGTAATTTCCTGCTCTGAATTACAAGTCAAAACAGATTTTAATTACTTGACAGCATTACGGAACAAAATATAAAGAATTCCTTCAGCTCTTCGAATACTATTTAATTCTGAAACAAAGCCCCTGCGAATTCTTAAGCATCCATGTAATGACAGCTTCCGTCTAAAAATTCAATTATCTTCAACAAAGTCTATTGCGATTACTAAAAGAAACAGCTTTTCTTAAATTAGTCGCATTTTAGATCTTGCTGCCTGGTTTGCTCCATTCCTAGTCCAAGGAAAAAGCTGAGGCTAGCACAGCATGATTGAGACAGTGAACTACCAATAAAGTTGTTGCCAGAATAGCAACGTTATCGAGAGCAGTTAATATTCTTACAAAACATCGACATTAACCGTTGCCTTAGGACAACTAGTGCAAACGTGGCACTTGAGCTTCATGGTTTCTTCGAGGCATCTGCTCTGCCACAGTCTATCTACGTATTCTACATGGCAACGATCACGCTCAAGTTAGGTCCCACCCCTCAAAATCACATCCGTACCTAGTTTAGAGCTAAGTGGATGCACTCGATAAGTGAGGCATTCACGTGTTCGATACAATTTCACTTCATCCCAACCTTTTTATTTTATCGCAAATCGGGTATCATCCATCCAGCCTGGATTCACTTTAAAATACGTCCCAACTGCCGCCATCCCAGCTGACTCCACTAGTCGAGGTATCAGACCTGCGGAATTGCACAATCATTCTCTATGATGGACTGCATTACAGGAATCGCATGCATGATTAACGAGCAACAGCTGAGCATTTTTCTTGTCCATAGCCTTCGATAATATCTAAAAATGTGAATTTTTGCAAATTTCGATATTGAAAGTTTTCTCTTTGAAGTCTTATTTACGGCTTCTGGTCGATTCTTCATTACAATGCAGGCAAAACATATGTTTTACGACTGAATAAATTTTTGAAAAGAAGATTATTTCCACAATAGAGTCAGTCAAACTTACCTAGTAGAAGATACTATCGATAAGAAAAAGAGTTCTATAAAGTCAGTACAAAATAATTGGTGGCAGCGGTAGGATTTGAACCCACGGCTCCGAAAAGCATTGGGTTAGATCACGCATGTCGATTTTTGTAAGGTTCGATATCAACAACTCTCTCTCTCGTTTAAATTTGTAAACCCATTTACTATGTATTGCTGCTGGTCCATCCTTGAATACAATGCAACCAAAACATATGTTTTATAATTGAATATATTTTTAAGAAAAGATTGTTGGCACAGAGTCAGTCAGACGTACCAAGTAGAAGATACTATCGATAAGAAAACTAGTTCGATAATTTGAGTACAAAAAAATGGTGGCAGCGGTGGGATACGTATGCACGCCTCCGAAGTTCCTATGATAAGAGTACATAGAGACGCACAAATGTCTAAATCCAAGTGTTTTTACATTAAAATTCCTATTTTATTTATCAAAAAATTCGATATAACCAGTTCTATTTCGTTTGATTTTGTAGACCAATTTACTATATATAGCTTCTTATCCATCAGGTAACTTGCAGAGCTCCCAAGTGTCCTAAGTTTTCAATGAAATTCGAATTTCATTGCATTTCCCCATTTCTCCCTTGAGTCAAATTGTACTCGTATTACTCTGTTCTCGATACGATTGTGGTTCACTGGTATCTTCTGTAGCAGCTGCAGTTATCACGTATAAAAAAAGTGCGATAGGTACATCTGCAGCGCTCGTTTCTCCACATGCAATCAGCCATGGTTCAACAGACTAGCAGCAACATCAAAATTATTTGCAATGATGGAATACTCACTATCAATCGCCGCTTTCAAGTCTTTGCCTGTTATGTCAGTGTCGTCTGTGCTATTGCTATTTTCAATGACAGTGTCGTCTTGCTTTTCCGAATTTACATCTGGGGCAATGATGACCTCTGAATTCTGTACATTTGAGTATACTACAGTATTTTCGCAACCATCTAGTGCTAGTGAAATCATTGAAATGAAATTCTTGTGAAACGAAAAAGGTGTATCTAAAGGTGTTTCCGACGACTAATTGATCGAATCTACCAAACATTGACTTTATTCAACTACCACAAAATTAAAGGCTAGTTGAAAGCTCTTTTGCAAGAGCAGCCATATTTTTTGCCTTTAGCTCGTGAAACTGAAAAAATATCACAAAAATGAAAAGCTTCTCTCAAAGTTCGAACTCGAATCCTTTTAATTAACGTACATCCTTTTTTCTCTCTAAAAATTCCCAATGAATATGAAACCCAACTAAGTCATATTCCCCCATAGAAGGTGATGAATATTGTAAACATGGATTGACCTACTTCCATGCCTCGGATTCGGCACCAATATTTCGCGCGTTTTTGTTTTCAATGGCTGCATGTGCCCTTATTGTTCTCGGCAATGACAAAAGGAAGAGCATCATTTAATACTCCAGCAAATCCTCGATTGTATGTGCCAAAGCATATTTTACTAACGAATTGTCTTTGTTCCTCTTAGCGAGAAACCATTTTCATTTTCCGAACAAAAATCTGTAAAGTCATCATCCATTGTTGCTCACAGACAAAAAAAAAGTTTGACACGCTTTTAATGGATCCTTATTGTTGGGATTTTATTGAACACACCATCAGAAATCAACGGAGAACATAAAATACATATTTTAATTGCATACTCTATAAGGGTGGCAGAAAGGCTCGGAAATTCTCTCTTGTATTCAATTTCCTGATATTTGAGACAATTTTCTTTTGCGTTTTGCTATATAGGAGGGATGGTGGCGATGGTTCACAGGAAGGCCCTTTCGGAAAGGGTAAGAACGATGTAATGCCTTTTAAAAGGAGATGGCTCTTAAGGATTTTCCTTGGAAAGATAATGATATGTTGAAAATGAGTGAGGAGACCGTGACACGAAATCTTGCAAGGGATATTAAACGGATGGCTTTGAGTATACTGAGGGGAAATTGCCATTTGAATGGAAGCAATATCAACTTATTTACCGGAAATTTCAAATATTCTAAGTTAATTGAAGTGCTTCTATACACGAAAGGCTTTCATTCTGATATCGATTTGTAATGCTGCATGTTGATAGTGTTTTAGGTTTTGTGGATTTGCGCTTTGGACAGCGCATTTGTGAAAGTCGTTTTAGGAAATTCAAATGTGTTTTATAGCTGCAAAGACCATTTTTGAACGCTGAGTCTACAATGTTTGATTCAAAAATAGTAGCAGTTTTTTAATAGTCAAAAAATACAACAATCAATAAATTGCATTTTTGAAACTACACTGTGCTTTGAAAAAGTTTTATAACGATATTCTAAAAGCAGTCACAAGTCACAACGCAATCACAAGTGTGTGGTGCGTCACAACTTGAGACAATTTGGTATTCTAATTTTGTAGTGATAATTTCGGCAATCCATAAATGAACAGATAACAGCGGCCTGAAACAAAAAATTCACCCTTGTGATCTGCTTTTATAGAGTCACAATTTTGATAAGCGTGTGACTGTATAAAGAGCCGATCCTAAGGGTGAATTTTTTGTTTCAAGCCAATTTTATTCTTTAATAATACGTAAATGCGAGCTCTTTCTAGAATATTTTTTACAACATTTTTAAAAATTTGCCTGACAGTCAACATTGATGAGAGATGCTCTTACGTTCACATACACTCCACAATACTTTCTGGCGTACTTTTGGTTTGTTGTCATACAGCATACATATCCACCATAAAATGGGATTTTTTGTGATATTTCATGTGACTGGATGCTTAGAATACCAAAACAGCAGATAGGCACAAGAATAGTCACAAAATATCAACGATAAGTACGAGTCACAAATCTTGTGACTTATCACTGGTCACAATTTTGATGAGGAGAGTAAATTCAAGATTAGTAGAAGTTATTATGTAAAACTAGTATTACAGAGCGATAGAACCGAGGAGTACCAGGAAAAATGTAACCAATAGTGTAACCTAAACTGTGTGACCGTTGCTAAAATTCTTCACTGGTCACATCAATGTTTTAAAAGAAGCCCTTTGTGTGTCAGGAAGAGGCTTACCTGTACATCTCCCGCGGTTGCTTTGCTACTGCACAGTAAGTGCATTGATGTGTCAGGCATAAGGTATCATTAATTAGTCCTTATTTGATAAGAGGCTGAACAATGGCCAGAGGAGAGTCACAAAATGATTTGCAGTTCAGAAATTCCTATAAGTCAGCATTCGTTAAAGCTGCCACTATTGTCTACCCTAGAATGATTAAGGTTTCACCCCTGACGCTTTTCGCATCAAAGTTCAATGCGACTAGTACAGTAAAGTAGAATGTCTGGGTCCAACCCAGAGTCGCGTCCGATATGGAATCATCACTCTGAAGAAAATATCAGGAATTCGAAAGTGGCGTGCTAATGGCGTAAAAGAGGGCGTAGGCTAAAGTCAATCACAACGTGTGATCGGTGATCTGTCGACCTAGGCGACATAGAAATCAGTTAAGAGCTACTTGGACGTAAATATGATAAAAGCAGTCACAAGTCACAACGCAATCACAAGTGTGTGGTGAGTCACAACTTGAGACAATTTGGTATTCTAATTTTGTAGTGATAATTTCGGCAATCCACAAATGAAGAGATAACAGCGGCCTAACAGAACCTGATAGGGCATAGCTCACTTCAATACAACAGATATTTCTCTGTGTGGCGCTCATGAGGAATCGAATGGGGAAATTCCTCTTTGGCATGCTTTGATCTAATGTTGTATCCTAGAATATATTCCGGTGGGCCCTCTGCTTTCCTTCCAATTTCGCTCTGTCTTCAGAGTTAAAGAAGACGTGCTGCTCTATGTCTTCCTGTTGGGATACGAAACTGGGATTCTTAGCAAAAACCATATACGAGAAGGACTCTTTAACGGAAGAACACAGGTTATCAGATTCCAAGGATTTCTATCTAATGAGATCGAAGTAACCTCTGGCATTCCTCAGAGTAGTCATCTCGGTCCCCTACTCTTCAATATTTTCATCTCCGATCTTTCCGAAAAATTAGCAAATATTCCACATCTCTTTTACGCGGATGACCTCAAAATTTATAGTGTCATCAAGACCCAAGCTGATGCTTCCTTCTTGCAGACAAAACTCAATGCCCTACACGACTGGTGCACCATGAACAAACTGTAACTTAACACCAGCAAATGTCATGCAATTACCTTCTCCCGCTTAAAAAACACACAGAACCATAACTATTATCTCAATGGCATAATGTTGAATCAGGTTGATCATATCGTAGATCTAGGCGTCGTCCTAGACAAAAAACTCAATTTCAACCTGCATTACGATAATATAATTGCCAGAGCCAACAAACTTCTTGGTTTCATCAAGAGGAGAGCCAAAGAATTCGGTAATGTATGGGTCCCAAAAACACTCTTCTGTTCTTTAGTCCGCCTTATCCTGGAATATGCGTGTCCTATCTGGGATCCTATATTCCAAGTGAGCAGCAGGAGGGTCGAATCCATTCAAAAGAAATTTCTTCTTTTTGCCCTGAGACATCTACACAACCCCCATGACTACCAAACCCTGCCGCACTACTTGGACAGGCTCAAAGTGCTTGATCTCATGCCGTTGTCTAGCAGGAGGAAACTGCTCATATCTTGCGTTGCCTTTGACGTCCTAAGTGGAAAGCTTAAAGTGCAGTTTCTGTCGGACAGAATCAAATTGAATGATGTAGTCCGACACACACGGCACACTAAACTACTTAGGGAATATCCACACCGCACCGATTACGCAAGGAACGAGCCCGTCAACAGATGCTGTATGGTTTTTAATAGCCATAGCTCCTCTTTCTCCCCTTCCCTCAACAA
Source organism: Thereva unica (assembly GCA_949987705.1). NCBI lineage: Eukaryota > Metazoa > Arthropoda > Insecta > Diptera > Therevidae > Thereva > Thereva unica. The sequence continues at coordinate 17,477,058 of OX465281.1, read as the reverse complement.
GGCATCCTATAAAAAAATACTCAAATCCCTACTAACATAACCCCCTCTCTGACAATAGTAGGTTTTTAGTAGTATCAGTAGTTATATAAAAAAGACTGTACACTATGTTTTTTAATCTATGTATACCTAGTTTAAGTGTGCCTTGTTTGGCGAATTCATAAATAAATAAATAAATAAAGAAAATTGATGCCGAAATCGGTGAAGGAAATAGTTCCAAGAAGCGTGGACCGGATCGTGGTTGCCCAAATGGTTGATCCAAATATCTAATTAAGATTAAAGCTTGCTGCTTGATATCGGAATCTATATAAAACATTTCCCAGTAAAGAAAAATACGACCAACCTTTTTGCACAGGACGAAGAAAGCACGCAATTATTTTTGTGGCTATAAAGGGTCCTATTACCATCCTCAATAGACCAGTTCTCGTGCAGCAGCATTAGACATGGTTAGTACTTAGTTGGGGGACCGAATTATTTTATATGTGTAAAAGAGGCGTACATCCTTCTGGGTCGCATTTATTCGCTATACGTGCTTGTTGCGGGCGTATATACACTTTAAACAAATTAACGAACTAAATTATTTTTCCTCAGGCTCCACAACACTTGAAAACTTTACTGCAAGCCTTTGTAAGTTTTTGGTAAGCATTCTTATAATGGTCCTTAAGCCACAAAAACAAACTAATGCAAATTTTCAGAAAATATTAAAATATTAATTAAAAACATTAAAATTTATCAAATAAAAACGATCCAACAAGCTCCAAAACATAAACGAGCGGCCATTACAAAATTTTAAACAACGTCGATTTACCGCAAATCCAACTCTAATGATAATTTGGCATATTTTGGCCAAGATGAAGAGCAAATTCAATTAGCGTTTGCCACATCTGTTCCATCACCAGAAAACTATGGCGCTAACCTAATTAAGGCCCAGGACTTTCATATTCGGAAGTATATATTCTTGCCGCACGGAGATAATGTTGAAGACGGCCTCCGGGAGCTTGGAGCATGGAACCGGGGGGGATGTTATTAAAATATTTTATGTGCAGCAAATGAGTGGAGGCCCTAGTTTCAGTTTAATTATGCTTTCCGAAAGGAACTTGCTTCTAAATTAAATAATCCAAAGGGGCTATCGCAAGACATCGCCGGAACGTGCTTTCAGAACTTTACACATAAATTCACATTTTTTCTCGGTCATGCCATAAAATTCAGACAAACTTTTTGGGTTGTAGATCTTAAATTATTATTTCAGATTAAGGTTGTGCTACAATAATTAGGTTGTTGTTCGGGTAGTTATATGCGATAATTAAAAATTTACGAGGCGAATTTCGACAAAGTTTTCGGGGAGCATGAAAGAAAAGTTTGCGTTTTTTTTTCTTGTGAATTTGTGTAAATTTACAAGGGTATGATTTTTTTTTTGGGGCTGTGTTGTAAACGACTCGTTAATTTGATGTTAAGTAAACAACAAGCAAAGCCATTAGGATACGATACACTCATATGTCTTTGTACAAAACAACAGCCTCTGGAAGTATACTGGGAGTATTGTTTTTCAAGGAGAAGTACGTATTGGCATTTTATGCTTAAAAGTTTTGGGGATCATTTCTCTTAAAGCATCATCTGTAAACGATGACATATAAAACCTAAAAGCACGACAATACGAATACGAATAATAGTATTCTTTAAATATTTTAGAGATTTTGCATGCAGTGTGCGGAAAATGTCCGAGAACGATCCGATATTTCCTGAATGGTAGGTTTTCGTAAAAAAAACAAAAAAAATTGCTCAGCTTGGAGTGTGGAATCGTTTGCACACAAAACTCCCCCACCCACTCCGAACACAGGGAGGAATTGGTAGAAAGGCCAAGGCGCCATTTATGCCGGAAAACATCCTAGGACACATCATTAGATCCAAAGACACGAGGCGGACAGTTAAAGGAACACTTAAGACCATACACATTTAAGGCCATACAAAGTTAAGGAAGGAACAAGCCGAAAGGAATATAGAAAGACGAAGAAACGCCAGGAGTTAAATAAAGCTAACCAATCCCACGACGCAATGCTAATAATGCAAAGAGGAGCATGCCAAAGAGTCATGCCTCCATTAGATTCCTCAAGTGGGGTCTTGGTATCCTAGGGAGTAAGGCCTTTGGCTACCATCCCAGAGGTCCCGGCTTCGAATCCCGGCCAGCCCTACGGTCCTTCGCCTTTTCCACTTTCCCACCTACATAACTTTCCTTCTTTCTTCTTCCCTCTTAACATTCCTGATTACTTCTGCCATAGCCTTCCTTAGCCCTTCCCCGATCCACCAAAGCGCATGTCATCGGTTGGTTGATGAGATTCAACTCGTTCAGGAGACATAACACTCCAGCGAGTTTGTTCTCGACGCCCCAATGTAAAAGTCGCGATAGTAATGGTTGGGAGTAGATGGACTAAATCGCGGCTAGGTTGTGGCACTTCCTCCTCCCCGACTAGAGCTGCTGTTCCACTTTGCACTCTATACGAAGAAAATATATTTTCAACAAGTATAAAGGGCCTTTCCGGAGACTCTTGTCTTTTACATAAAAAAAAAAAAAGTTCTTTTGTACGGTTGCGAAACAAGTCACCCAATGGAAAGTCACCCAATTCATCAAAAGGCGCCTACAAGTTTTCATCAAACAGATTCCTACGTCGTATCCTAAAAATCCGCTGAAATTCTATCTACGACAAAAGAAGAACTATGGCGCGACCAAATCGGGCGGAGGAAATTAAATTGGGTTCGGCACACCTTCCCGACCTTCCTCCTATCTCAGTGGATAAAGAGAATCTAACGGCTGACTCAACTCTCAACATCCTAGGGGTAACATTAACGGAGCATCTGCGATGGAATGATCACATATTCCAAATCGCCAAACAAGCCTCCGAATGTCTTGGATTTCTCAAGAGATGCAAGTTCCTCCTCCAGCCAGCCGCCTTGACTACAATCTACAAATCCTACCGCGCCTTGAATACAACTCGTATATCTGGGCAGGCGCCCCCAAAACCACCTTGGCTTGTCTCGACAAGATGCAAAATCGCGCCCTCAAACTCATTGGTGATGGCCCCTTTCGCGCCTCCATAGACACCTTAAGCCACCGTAGGAATGTAGCAGCCCTCTCCGTACTTTATCGCTATTACCATGGCGATTGTTCCACTGAAATTCAAGACCTCCTGCCTGCACGGCAATATTTTTCCCGCAACACAAGACTTGCCCGCTCGGCTCAACCCCATACTAAAAATTACTCAGAAAGATATGACAATGTAATCCTTTCTGTGCGAAGAAAAAGGAAAGTAAAAATCTATTCATTCTAATCTATTCATATACGCGCTCCGGAATGGCGAGAGGGCGGAGCAACGGCAAACTACACAAACACATGCAGAGCAGGAAGTACACGAAGATGGTACATGAATTCACACAAGCAAAATAAAAGTCCAGACGACACAAAAAATTGCGGAGAAGAGAAATCAGTGCGTCTCTTTCGCATTTCGTGAAATAACATTTCTTTATTTACCCTCTCTTTCTTCGATTTTTGTTTTGTTTTTAAATTGAATTTTGTCTCGCTTGCACCTTGTCGATTGATATATTCACTCGCAAGGGAGCTTATGGGAAATTTTGAGAGCGTCGTATCTTTGTGGGTAATTTTTGCCCATACCCTGCAGCCCCCCCCCCTTCGCGCACAATACGGTATAGAAGTTCGTTTATGAATAGAACAACTCGACTCCCGCAGTGAGTATTTCCGAACTCGTACAACACCTTAGAGTTCAAACGTGAGGCTCATCGTCATTTTCTTTAACACCCTCCAGACCCCCTAACCTTTCCTATTCTCCTTTATTCTTCAAATCAAGCTTACTACTAGACATTGCACCATGAACTGAACGACATGACGGACTGGTAGTACAAAGGGTTACTCCTAAGCTTGGTTTTTTCATATAAAAAAAAAACCTTGATGATGCCAAAACAAAAATCCAGCTAAACAGGCCCTTGACTAGAACCCGCAAGGACCTCTTTAAACTAGAAGACCGAGTAGGCGACGAAGAAGACGTGGAGTAGGACTCTATTAGCAGAGGCCGCAAAAACTGGGAGATCCTGGACGGAGGACATTAATGTCGTCATTTAAAAGAAAAAACATTACAATGCAATCATAAGATCGTGCAAACACACAAAAGCTCGTTTGAAAAGCTTAATTCACCTGAACTTTCAGTAAACTTTTGAACAAGCTTTTGCATCTGGATGCACGCGTCCTCGTGTATAACTGGTTTATTTATTTGAAAGCATTTATAAAAACTGTATTTTTATCTGCAAATCAGAAAAAGCTGTTTTATATTCAGATTGTATCAATTAGTGTCTCAGCATATTTCTTTTTTTGTAGTACAGTTTTGTTTAGTCAGAGCAATGGATCTCTTTGATCTCTATGAGAAAGTCGCTCTGAAAAACATCGCTTTTGATTACCTCAAAATTCAAAGCATAAGTTCAAGTCTATAGCAAACGGGTACCTCCAAACTTTGTGAAGTCTCTGTAGGTTAAGCTTTATTTTTTATAATGGAGTAGTTAGGTATGAAACATATTTTGCTGTGTTAATAGTGCACCTGTAGGGACATCGTCCTACTACTTCCGGCGTTACTTAGTCAAGGGGACTGGAGAAAAATCCAGTCAGCCGCGGCTAAGTAGACTTTTAAAAAATAATAATATTTTTTCCAATTTTTGACACTTAGAAAAAACTAGTGATAATAAAGAGTTTTTTTGCATAAAATTGTCGCGAATTAAAGTCAATAAATTAGCAAAATAAAATCACCATTTTATTGTAATAAGTTAAGTAAATTAATGTATTATATTGGAGTGATCGAAATAAAGTGATAAAAAAATAAAGACCTTTTTGAACTGGGATACGGAGCTGGAGTTAGAACCCCGTATTACATCTAAAAATATTCATCCTATAATTCTGGAGCTGGAGTTAGAACCCCGTATTACATCTAACAATATTCATCCTATAATTCCCCGTATTACATCCAACAATATTCATCCTATAATTGGTGACCCCGAAGCAGGACACGCGAAGTGTTCACGATTGAAGACAGCAATTCTGCGGTTAGCAGAAATTCAAGTTTCAAGAGAAAGATAAGTGTTTCGATTTGCATTTTAATATAGATACATATTATTACATATTATATTGTTAAAAGTAAATATATTTAATTCAAAATTTAAAATTTTAATAGTAATATTGAACGGAATTGTATTAATATTGATTTTTTTTCGTTTGTCCTCCACCTTAATTTCTTTTTGGTTGGTACGGTTGTTTTTGTTTCTCTTTGGTTGCCAGTTTTTTGTCGAGTGTATAAATACCATAATATAAATACTAGTATGGAAGAAAGTTATCTGAATAATTCTTTCGTAGTAGATATGGATGAGTCGTTGGCCAGCCTGGAGGAAGGGCTGCCGGGTCGACGCAGGGTCCGGGCAGAGGTTGACGTGGCCTCCACGGCAAGGTTCAACCTGCCCGAATTCCAGCAAAGTGACCCGGCAGTCTGGTTCTATCAGGCTGAAGCTCAGTTCGGGCTGAATCAAATCACGTCCGACAAAACAAAACTTTCGCACATTGTGTCAACGCTGCCCACAGAAGCCGCGAGGATTCTGCTACACGCCTTCCCGGACCTCAACACCGCCAGCTATGCTGATGCTAAGAGGTTGTTGCTCGAGCGATACGGGCTATCGACGAGGAACCGACTCGAGCAGCTGCTGGCGGCGCATGAGCCCGGTGATAGAAAACCCTCAGACTTTTTAAGGGGTTTACAGAGTCTGGCTGGGGACAGCCTTGGCGAGAGCGAGGGACTCATCAGGGGTCTTTGGGAACGGCGTCTTCCCAAAGACATACAAGTGGTGCTCGCTGCGTCCTCAGACCAGACTCTGGGGCAACTGTCTAAATTGGCAGACAAAGTGTGGGAAGTGACATCTCACCAATCCACACAAGCTCAGGTGTCGGAGGTGAGAAACTCGTCGTCCTTGGAGCGGGCCGTGCAGTCTCTCCAACGCGACGTGCAGCAATTGCGAACACTTGTGTTGGGGAGAGGGCAAGGCCAGGGCCAGGAGTCGGCGAGAGGGTCTGCTGGTCCACGGCAATGGGGCCGATCACCGGTTCGTCAACCAAAGGCGCCATCAGCGGGGACCAGTAACTCGACCAAACCCAAACCTTCATCTGCACAAGCGCTACCGGGGACGCTCTGCTACTACCACTACCGCTACGGCAGTGGGGCAGAGCGGTGCACCCCGCCGTGTGCCTTCAAGGGTCCTGGCTCTACAGCCAAGAAGGACCGAAAGATGAAGGGGGCCCATCCTCCAAAAAATTAAATTGGCGGGGAGTCGCCACTTCCGCGGGCGTCTCTCAGCAGAGACGCTCGTGCAGACTCTTTGTCCGCGACCAGCACAATCAGCTCGATTTTCTGATCGACTCTGGCGCGGACATATCATTAGTTCCCAAGCACACATTTAGGGTACAAACAACATGCCCTAAATTGCTTCTGCGGGCCGCAAATGGATCCACGATCCAAACTTTTGGCGCGAAGTTGCTGGAACTGAACCTAGGTCTTCGCCGACGGTTCATCCACAACTTCATCATAGCCAACAACAGCAAAGCTATACTCGGTGCGGACTTTCTAACAAAGTTCGAACTCATCCTCGACTTCAAAAAGCGAGAATTAGTTGACTCACAGACCAGTCTTCGGACTGACGCCTGTGCAACTGGTGAGTATGTACTCGAGAGCTTTGAATGCCAACATCTTGGCAAATATAAAGTATTGTTAATGAAGTACGCTTCATTAACACAACCACCAAATTTTAACCTACCGGTTAAACACAATGTGCAACACCACATTGTTACTAATGGGCAATTACCTTTCGTTACCGCTCGTAGACTTCATCCTGAGAAGCTCAAGGTGGCGAAATTGGAGTTTGAACATATGGTTCAACTAGGGATTTGTAGACCATCGTCGTCTCCCGCAGCATCTCCACTTCATCTGGTCCCTAAACGGGATACAAATGATTGGAGGCCATGCGGCGACTACCGTCGCCTTAATGCAGTCACAGTGCCGGATAGATATCCAATCCCGCACATTCACAATTTTTCTGTGAACCTTCACGGATGCACGATTTTTTCGAAGGTGGATTTGGTACGTGCATATCATAACATCTCCATTGCACAAGAAGACGTGCATAAGACTGCCATAATAACACCTTTTGGTCTGTTTGAGTTTACTCGCATGCCATTTGGGTTAAGAAATGCAGCCCAGTCATTTCAAAGATTTATGAACGAAGTCACAAGAGACTTAGACTTCGTTTATGTCTATCTAGACGATATACTTATCGCTAGTAAATCCGAGGATGAGCATCTCACTCACCTCGAATTACTGTTTAAACGCCTTGATAATTTTGGTTTAACAATAAAATTATCAAAATGCGTTTTTGGTGTCAGTGAGATCAACTTTTTGGGACATAGTATCGGCAAGGATGGAATCCTTCCATCACCCGAACGCGTCCAAGCAATTAATGACCTCACAACTCCAACAACAGTCAAACAAATACAAAAATTTATAGGAATGGTGAACTTTTATCACCGATTTATTCCTAAACTAGCACAACTGCTAGTGCCGATCAATGAACACTTGAGGGAACTCCTCAATTGTTCATCAACAACAAAAAATAAGGAACAACTTCCTTGGCCCGCAGAATGCCAACAAGCATTCCTCGACGTGAAAGCCGCAATGGCTGCAGCAGTGATGCTGATCCACCCACTAGAGGATGCTAAATATAGCGTCACAACTGACGCTTCCGATTTTGCTATCGGAGCTGTGCTGGAACAATTTAACGGTCACAGATGGCAACCATTAGCTTTTTTTTCCAAGAAGCTATCATCTGCTGAACGAAATTATTCTGCATTTGATCGCGAACTACTCGCAATCTTCGCAGCAATAAAACATTTTCGGTACTTTGTTGAAGGAAGAAATTTCGTGGTCTACACTGACCACAAACCTTTAATACATGCCCTTCACACAAAAACCGAAAGATCTCCCCGCCAAACAAGACACCTGAGCCTAATTTCCCAGTTCACAACCGACATCAGACATGTCTCTGGGAAACAAAACGTTGTCGCAGATTATTTATCTCGCTCATTAGCGGCCGACAACGTTGACACAATCACCTTCGATTTGCCACATCTGGCGAAAGCACAAGAAGGTGACAAAGAGTTACAACGACTCCAAGAGCATCCCAGTAGTAGCTCGAAGGTAAAACTAATACTCACACCAATTCCTTTCACAACTCATGAAGTTTGGTGTGAGATTAGCACGGGTACATTACGCCCATATATACCTTCATCATTAAGAAAATTAGCATTCAATGCTGAACATAGCTTGTCGCATCCAGGCATACGAGCCACAAGACAAGCTATCACTAAGAAATATTTTTGGCCAGCGATCAACAAAGACTGTAACAATTGGTCTAGATCCTGTATAGGCTGCCAAAAATCTAAAGTTTCGAGACACACCAAATCTCCACATGAAGCTTTTAATTTACCGAATAATAGATTCGAACATATCCATATGGACATTGTTGGACCATTGCCCCCATCTCGAGGATATTCATATATCCTAACAATCGTAGACCGATTTACGAGATGGCCGGAGGCATATCCAATGCGAGACATCTCTGCTACTACGGTGGCCAAACATTTTGTCACCGAGTATGTCCCTAGATTCGGCGCCCCACTTGAACTTACAACAGATCAAGGGTCGCAATTTGAATCAAAATTATTCAATGAAGTCACAAGACTTCTAGGTACACATAGAATACGTACTACCGCCTACCATCCACAAGCAAACGGGATGGTTGAGAGGTTCCATAGACAACTGAAAGCGGCCTTAATGGCAAGGGACAACACTACTCATTGGAGTGAGGATTTGCCCTTTGTTTTATTAGGTATTCGCTCAGCAATTAAAACCGATTTGCAATGCTCACCAGCAGAGCTTGTCTATGGACAAAATCTGAGGCTCCCCAATTCAATTTCCATCCCAACGGATGAGAACCCGATAGAGCACTCAGAATTTCTAACACGTCTTCGCACACACATGAAAGGTCTGTCGGCGACACAGCCCCGACAATCAGTACAAAACGATGTGTACGTGCCGAACGCCTTAGAGAACGCGGAGTACGTTTTCATACGTACCGATCGCGTCCGACGGCGACGAAGGGCCATACAAAGTAATCAAAAGATTACGTAAACATTTCGTCGTCAACATAAATGACACAAATAAGTCGATAACTATCGATCGACTGAAACCTGCCTTCGAGTGTGACCGAGACGGCGAAACAGCCACAATACACTCGGTACACTTCATGTAACGCTACGCTGGGAGGGGAGTATGTAGGGACATCGTCCTACTACTTCCGGCGTTACTTAGTCAAGGGGACTGGAGAAAAATCCAGTCAGCCGCGGCTAAGTAGACTTTTAAAAAATAATAATATTTTTTCCAATTTTTGACACTTAGAAAAAACTAGTGATAATAAAGAGTTTTTTTGCATAAAATTGTCGCGAATTAAAGTCAATAAATTAGCAAAATAAAATCACCATTTTATTGTAATAAGTTAAGTAAATTAATGTATTATATTGGAGTGATCGAAATAAAGTGATAAAAAAATAAAGACCTTTTTGAACTGGGATACGGAGCTGGAGTTAGAACCCCGTATTACATCTAAAAATATTCATCCTATAATTCTGGAGCTGGAGTTAGAACCCCGTATTACATCTAACAATATTCATCCTATAATTCCCCGTATTACATCCAACAATATTCATCCTATACACCTCTTTTCCATCTCATTCACTTTTAAAACATCATTTTCGGATTATTGAACCAATGCTAAAATTATTGCTGGAATAGTATCAAAGGGGTTTATATAGAGCATTAACAAAATCTTTTTTTAATACCCCTTTTTCTAAAATCCTTTAGAAGTGATGTTAAATTACCCCAAAATTTGAAGTACACTTTGAACTTGAAAAAAAGTAATCATACTTTTAGGAAATCCAATCAAAGACATAAAAAACAAATGAACAACTTAGCACAGGGTCGCCGAATCCTTTGGGCGAAAAAAGACGAAGGCGAAATCCGCAGTCTCTTATTGAATTCAGCCTTTTTCGGATTCTCTAATTGAATTTTCGGAATAGAATAATTCTAAGGAGTCACTAAATCGAAGTACTTTACCTGATTTGATTTACTTTGATTAAATATTCGCATCACGTCCCTGAAAAGAGGATTTTCCTCTGAGTTATGTCGAGCCCTAAACTTCCCCTGATGATATTAACTGGGATCGAGCTTGGGGAGTTTCGAGGGATGAAAAGATTTGTCGTTCTTCTTATTTTTTTTTTTTTTTTCGTTACAAAAGATCCCCGTAATTCAATAATGAACATAACAACATTAACGGGTGACGTTGTCGAAATGGCTTGAATTCTTAAGCATTATTGTTATATATAAGAAATAGCTGCCCATATTACTGTGAATTTAATTTAATTAAATCCATATTGTCGGTGCTCATATTGCAGTTGAATGTATTTGGGAAATTCATCTTTGATCCCTTTTTGTATATTAATCAAATTTATCTTTCAACTATGGCCGAAAATTCAGAGTGTTACCCGAAAAGCCTTTGATCCCTTTATCACTAAGGAGACAAGTATATACATACAACACAGAGGAAGTGCTTCTCATTGTTTTCATGGCTTTGTTTCAAATTCTTGTGTATTTGCCTCAAAGAACAAGGACGACATCCTCCTTTTGTGTATAGAAGAAGGTTTTCCATAAAGATAAAATGGTGTGATTGTGATTAATTTCTTGCCGGAAAACTTGGAATTATGCCAAGTAATTTTCTGCTCAATAAACTAGGAAACAGCCTTCGAAAAGTAAATTGAATGGACTTTCATTAGTAGTTAAGATAATACTTAGTACTATGGATAAAAATCAGTAGTTTCATGCTTCACAAAACAGGGGTGATGTTATGTGTCTAAATGTGATGTTCAAAAACTGTGGATGGAAACTGCTGAGACTATTTTACTTTGGACTCGTAGGAAGCGAATGGAGAAAACGTTACAAATAGGACAAATTTATATATTTGAATGGGCATTGCTGTCATTAGCTTGTAAAAGAGCGGCAGGGGAGGTATTGAGATGGATCAAGGACTGTCATGGAGGATACTGATGTAGAAATTTTGTCAAAATGGAGATTTAAATGATCTTGCGGATTTTTGGTAGCAAATGATGGTGGATAAATATCGTACCAACACCAAAGATACTATTAAAAGTGTTTTATTTATCAATTAGAAAAAGTCGGGTAGAAACTTCCTCGATAATCTGCTGACAGCATGATATTGCTCTAAAATTGGAATTATCCATTCAAATTGAGTCATTTCGTAATACATTAAAATTACTACAATATACGTACTCCTACGAATTTTTGGAAATCAGCTTTGACTTCGTTTTCAGATGATTTTCAAGAGATCCTGAGCATCTATAGGATTTCTTCATTTCATCGTAGAAGTGATTCCTTATCGCTACCGATAGAAGCTTTCTTTTCATCGAGGGACCTGGGACCTTATTGTGGGTCAATACGACCTTTATTATTATGGAGGAATAAGGTAACTACTGCTAGTCCTTAGTGATAACTACTAATCAAATTTACTACATAAATATCTGGTGGCAGCGGTGGGATACAAAAAGGGAATTCGGAAAAACTCTGTATACATGTATGTTACTATTTGAAATTTTTGAAATTCTTTGTACCCTATTTTATAATTCTATATAAGTAAGTACAATAAACAAGGAAGACATCTTCTGTTTGATTCCCAAAATTTACAAAATTTCTCTTCTACTTACTTGCTAGAGGCCGGGACAGGATCCCGGTTTTAGAACCGTTAAAGAAGAAGAAGAAGGTTAGCCTGCATGTTGCTTTCTTTTTAATAATTTGGTATTTGACAAATTGCCGGAAATATTGCCCAATGCTGGTATTGGATTGCGAATTGTTTCAACTTATCGGACTGCCTTTGATAACACAAGTATCGGATTATTTCGATTGATGTTTGCCAACCTTACTTTGCCTGATCGATTTCTGGAGTCAATTACATAAATTGCCAGAAATATTGCCTATTGCACTGTGGTCTGGTTTCTTCTTCGGAAATTGCGTCTGAAAGTGCTACGGTTTGCTAATTTTCTGTGTTGCCTTGCGTGGTTGTCTTCCGGCTCGATATTGTGCAAATTCGCCTCCCTACTTTGATGATTGTATGTTATTTTTATATGTTGGTTACAGGGATTTGCTAGGAAAGACTTCAATACAGTCTTTTAGAATGTTAACTCAAGGCGTTAACAGATTCTTGGGATTTTCGAATGCTAACTTGACATGTTAGCAGACTCTTGGGATGGATGAAAGCCTCAACACAGCATTTGTTGACTGAAATTGATTCTAGAATCTTAAGATGATTCTTTCCTTAAAGCTCAATTTACTAGTAACATTGAAGACAATCTGGTTTGACTTCGTCTGTCTGCCGGTATTTACTTTCCTTCTGCGCAATGAAGTTTAGGTTTGGGGGGGGGGGGGGGGGGTATTAAATTAAATTTCAAATTGCAACCCCCATTTTTTCTCACGGATTCAAAAAAAACTAAAAGTTTCGTATGACGAAACGTTATAAGATACAAAAAGCACCTGATTCAATTTAATATTGAAACCTTAGGAAGATCGTCTTCAACGGTGCCGTAGACTAGACTCGAGACCCACAAACTTGAGAATCAAGAGCTTCTCCGTGAAATGCTGTAGACCTTTCGAAGCATCTATTGACACTTATGAAGCTAGTGAATTGGGTGCCAAACTTTGTCGAAGTCACCGTTTCCGTAGAGAAATCAGTTATGGTAAGCCATTACGGAATATTACTGATTGGCTGTAACTGGTATGTGCTGATGAAACAAAATTTGACTTACTAGAATTTTGGAAGGACGTTTGTGGAGGAATTGACTACGGTTGGCTATTGTAGCTGTTACTTGGTGTCACATAGTACCAAAAAAAATGTTAAGTGGTACATTGATCAACTGCGCATAGAAAAGAACTAGGATTCAGCATCATCCTATCAATCTTGTTGGACACAACAATTTGTGCAAAATCTCGTTCCACAATTCCTTGCAATACTAGCTTTAATACTCGCCTATCTAGAATTCAATTTATTTTTTCATATGATCCATTTTAGAGGCCAAGGTGCTCACACCCCAAGAATATGAAAGTGGTCAAAAAAATTCAGTTTCACATTCGTGCAGTGTTCAATGTTTTTATTCGAAGATTTGATACCATAATCTGCAGACTATATTATATTTTTCACAGTAATATTCTTAACATCAGCACACAACTTTTCTTTAGGATTGTAAGTAACGAAAGTTGTTAGGAGTATAAATGTAAAAAACTGCTTTCCTTTTTAGTTCGAAAATTATAGTATAGAATTTTGTATTTCTTCTTTTAAATTTATCTTTTCGCATGACTGTACTGCATCAAGTACCATTTTTCTGTTATTCGTATCACGAATCCTCCAAGGGCTTCTGAAAGTAAAAAAAAAAATATGAGTGTGCTTAAGACCACACTTTAGAAGTAAAACTTTTGTGCCCAACGGCTAGTAATATGCAATAGATATAGTGGAAAGTCTGTCGGATCTATAGTACGCTTGAGAAAATTCAGGCCAACGACAGATGCAGGAAGAATAGTGACGAATCTACTGACGGACTTGATACAAATACTATTTGAAAATATTTATGAATTATGAAAGATATGCAATCAACCTTTTTTCAAATTCTTCTTTTTAGGCGTAGTTGAAAATAATTTATTTTGGCTGATTAAACCGAATTCGAAGCATAAAGTTGAAAAAACATTTTTTACAAACCTTTATATTTTCAGTCGATGTAGGGATAGTTTCAGCCCTTTACTATTATCCCTTATCATAAAATTTGCTTTGTTATAAATCAACCACTTTTGAATATAAATGTTGCAAAAAATGTATTTTATTAGATTGATTTTGATTATAATTAAAATTATCGCGAAAACACTTACATAAAAAGGGGAATTTTTAAGCATATTTAAAGGTGACATCCATATTTTAAGACTGTGGGACCCTGATTTTCGTAATCAGCGACCCAAAAAACATATCAGGAACGGTTTTCACAACAGTGTAATGTTTTGACATAAACGATTCGTCGATTTGTGCAAGTTAAAAAAATTGTAATTTAAAAAGGGGAAAGGTCCAGCACATCTCACCAAAGGGGAAGTGGGTGCCAATTTTAAACAACAGCACCTCACACATTTAATTCACCACTCCCTTTTGGTATTCTAAGCACCCAAACCAGCGAGCACTAATAACAAGAGTGATTAGGTAGAGCTCAAGGACAAGTAAAAGAGTTAAACATATGAAAGAAGAGATTAGAAATAACATTAAGCAAAAATGTCAAAAAAATAATAACAAACGCGCGATGGAAATACATCTTATGCAAAAAATACACTATTACGAAAGAAACAGAAGATGTTCCTTGATTCCCCTACTGGAATGTTTACATTCAAATGGAAGCAAAACTGGAATAGAGCCGTAATTTGATGGGTAAACATTTCGTGTTGGTATAGCGATTTTGGCTTACGAATGCACATGTATTGTTGTTTTGGGCGTACGAATGCACTTGTATTGTCCATTAAAAAAGGCGGGAATCTTATAATATACATTCTAGCCACTTCCCCTTCATTTTTTATCTTTCTTTCACATACGCTGCGTTTAGTGGCTAAGTAATTCTGCCTTCTTTTATCATAGATATTACTTCTTTGTTCATTTTGACTTTTTCACTCCTATTGAAATTTTTATCAGCTGATTTCAAGGGCAATGAAACATTTTTAAAAATTTGTTCTAGCTCATCACTCTTGTTAATTAGTGCTCGCTGCCCAAACCACCGCCGAAAATTCTTCTCGTATATGCCGCTTCCAACATGTCAGTCAACTCCAAAGCGTCCGCGGCATAAGCCCGGCCAGTGACCAAACCACAAGAAAAATCTGAAATAATTCACCTCTACAGAATGGTGAATTTGTATTCCTATAATGAGATAAAGCAAAGTCTGGGCGACAACGTAGCTAACATGCCAGAAAATCTATGCAGTAAGGCAGAGTGTATTTTAACTGATGCACACACAGCCCCGAGTGTAATCGTCTCTTGTACCCTGTCCGCCCCTTTTCCCATCGTTATACGAAAGTTCTGACGATTTTTCATGTGTGAGAGCGTTACGCGAATGAAATTGATTCACTCTCATGTCAATTTTTTTAAGCAAACGTCCCTAAAGAAGTTTTACTTCAAAAATCAGAACTTCCAATAATCTGACGTTTCCGCTTATTACTTATAATAATGAGATAAAATAAATGGAATAAATATATCAATTACTTTCGGCTCAATAATTGAATGAAACACAATAAAAATTCTAATCCAAAAATCCATATTCCTGTCCTTTTTGTGTATAAGGGCCCCTTCCAAAATACAAAATACTAAAAACCAACTGATCGTGAACCGAATGAAATTTATTCATCAACAAAAAAAAAATAGAAATTGTTACAAACATCCGTTCTATATGCACAACTATAAACAGAAATCTTTGCAAATATTCAAGCAATACTGTTTGAAAAGGTCACCTGAGACAAAAGGTACCAATCCCTACGGCAAAGAATAACAATGAATTCGTCTATCAATTCCGAAACTATATAGTACCAATCAATATAAATACATTGGCGCACAAGGTATGCGGGTTATGTATCTGTCAATAAAAACGTGTCACACAGTAATAAGATCATATTTTGTATTCTTATATTATAGCAAAAAATAAAAGAAAAAGAAATTGAAACAAGGATGTAAAG
The DNA here is from genome assembly GCA_949987705.1 of Thereva unica. Taxonomy (NCBI): domain Eukaryota; kingdom Metazoa; phylum Arthropoda; class Insecta; order Diptera; family Therevidae; genus Thereva; species Thereva unica. Next base: position 17,461,105 of record OX465281.1, on the reverse strand, counting down.
GATGAAGAAAAGGTGGAATCAGTGTCTTCAGGTTGGGGGAAAAAAATATTCGAAAGTAATACAACGATGAAAAAAAATAGGGATGAAGGTCTATACAACAAATGACGATATACGCTCCAGTCATGAGGAAGTAGCTCGTTAAACTTGCTTCATTCGAGGGAACAGTGGTTCGGGGGATGGAAAGGATATACACACAGGAATCACGATACGAAGAAAAAAAACTATATAACATCTGAAAAAGAAGGAATCAATTCCAGTTGAAGGAAACTTTCCCAGATTATTTGCATTTGATATCAGCTTTCTACTGAGTCCTACCCAATATAGGTATGGAATAACTAAGCAGTGATAGGGATATGCTAGATAGGAAAATTTTACAATTCCGTAACAAGTTTTATCGAAAGGATTTTTATTTTCGGGTAGGAAAGGAGACCCTTTATTTATTTTTGCTTCAAAAACTCTCTGATACGCTGTTTCCTTATCCAAATTATTGAAAGATGATTGATTTCAACAGAATTCATCTTTCCACTTTTTTTGTATCATTCACTTTCCCAAAAAATTTGCAAAAACGTAGAACGAATTTTTTTTTAAGGTTGGTGGTGTATATCCCCTCAAAGAAAAAAAAATGGACGTAAATATACCCTTATCCGGGATACGGAACCTGAATTTAAAGAGGCACCTTAACCGTTTGTTATGTTCGAAATACGTGTGGAATTGCCACAGTTAACTCCGGTAACATAATTCAGATCCTTTTACCAGCTCGTATCCCCGAATGCCACAATGTATTAGTGGCCCCGGCTTTAGAGCCAGATTAACCGGCCGAGCAATTCATTCTCGCAAAAATAATAAATAAGTTCTTATCCTTATCTTATCTGAAAATCTGAAACTCGGCAAAGATTTCATCTGGTTTTAAGGAATTTTTAAGGATAATTCGCGTTTTTTTTTGTACCATGGCACCAGAAAAAAACCCAAAGATTAATCCACGCGAAGTGGCAAAAAAGAGAAAGTTTTTTCTCCGCTGGGTTTCTTTTTTTCATCCTGCCCCGCGATGAAACGAAAGTGGAATTCAGCGTAAAGCCGGGAATAAATTGCTTAATCCGGCGAATGACGAGCCAAAGATTATGCTTGCGTTGAATTAGGCTGGTCGTCCACTGGAAGCGTATTCGAGCGGCTACGCGCTTCGGCGACATGAGCGGCTAGAGGCGGCTACAAGCGGCTTTGAGATACGCGGCTACACGCTACAGGGGTCGTCCACTGCAAGCTTTTCATGCTGCTCAGTTTGAAGTGAATTTGACATAATAATTTTTATTCCAGGAGAGATATTTGATAATTATAGGGAATGTAATTATCGTAGAACCTTGTGTCAAGGATTAAATTGTGGCTTCTGATGGTGCCTACCTACAGTAAAAATTTCATGAAAAAATAATGGTAACTTTTCGAGTAAATCTCAAAAATGAAAAACACCTATTTCACGAAAAAAGGTTGAACAAGGTCCACAGTGGTCCTAGAATTTTTTTTATAGGCCTAATTTATTCGCAAGGAGTTGCTCCACAACTCCATTTTCATGAAATGTATGATAGATTTGATTTAACAACTTAAAAACTCGTTTGAAAACCGAAACTCGAAAAGTTACCATTATTTTTTCATGAAATTTTTATTGTAGATACAATTTTATTGTGGATACAATTTAATCCTTGACACTAGGTTCTACGATAATTACACTCACTATAATTAAATGTCCAAAAAATGGTCATTTTTAACGGGTTTTGAATTTTTCTGCAAAAAGTTGTTGACCGATTTCAATAGTGCAAAACTCATATTTTTCGTCTTTTTAAGTACTATTATGTAGTATTTTTTGTTTTCCAAAACAACAATTTTTCGTACCTAAAAAGTGAAAAAACTTGTTTTCGCTACGATTATTAACTTTTTTCCATCTTTTCGCCTCGACCAATTTATCCAAAACACATTCATTGAATTCCTACGATTTTTCTCTTAATTATAGCGTCAAGAAATCGCAGGGTAGATTTATTTTATTTTAAATATAGAAAGCTTTGGAGAAAATTATTTCCTGATTCGAGCGGCTACGCGCGACCGATCCAAAATAATTTGGATTCGCGCGGCACGCTGGTATACGCCTATAGCCGCCCGCTCGAAGCCGCTTGCAGTGGACGATGTTTGTATGAACTTCTTTATGTTGGATCTGTCGCGCATAGCCGCGCGTAGCCGCTCATGTCGCCGAAGCGCGTAGCCGCTCGAATACGCTTCCAGTGGACGACCAGCCTTAAAGTTTAATACCCCGGGTAATTGCCCTTTTGTGAGTCGCACACCCCCGCACCCATCAGCGATGCCACTGCCACCTCTGCTAGTTCTGTTCTATCCCTCTACTCAGCAAGACCCGCATCCCTTGTTATACATATACATACTATAGGGGGGCGGAGGACCAAAAGGACTAAGCATTTAAGTTATGCATTTACATTTAAATGTATGGGATATACACGGTGGGAATATGGGAATAAATTATACACCGTCCCTCGGGACGAACCGAACCATCCGTTTTAGGATTTAGCTAAAAAGGATATATATCTTAACGGTTGCGCTATCCCCCCTCCCAGCTCTAAGGGTATTCTCGAGGAGAAACCAAGTTACGACTATAAATTGGACATTTTATGAGATCTTGGAATTTACTGTGCGTGTTTATAAGGAGGACGCCTTGGGGAATTTTAAAGTTTCCCATAATTACGAAAATCAAGGAATTGTTTCTGGTAAATGTTCTGCTATCTGTTTTATGACTCTTGAACTGAAGGTCTATTAATTCTCGTAGTTGAACTCTAACAATGGCTTATTCACTTCATCATTTACGAAAGTGGTTTACTTATGGGAGAGATGATGGTTATCTTAATTGGTTTGGTATAAATAGTTATTGGAAAGAGGTTTGCAATGTTTTGTTTTTATGTAGCAACTTTAGGATCAGGAATTACCATTAATTCAAAGGTGGTAAGAAGATCCTGTGTAAAAGTAAAATACGCCCGTTCTTAGTCTTCTTATGCTTTTCCAAATGCACCCCGATACAGTTGTATCAATGAAAGACTCCCCGGATAGCCTAAATGAAGCATGTTACATTCACCCTTCTTCTACACTAAAGGGGGCAAAATTTGGAGAGACTAAACATTTTTTAGGACGAAGAAAACGGACAATTAGCTTGGTGACCATAAAGGTTGCCATTAGCATACCGGTTCTCGTTCGATTGCGTAGGTCAGGCAGCATTGGACATGGTTAATACTTAGTTGGGGGACCCATTAAGAAACGAGCTCGAGCTTGAAATGGTCGATTACGAATACATTCAGTGGAGTATATACCTCTGGCGGGCGCATTTTTTGTTTTTCGTATAGAAGGCGCCTCCGCTATGCATTCTAGATGCGGCCCTGAAATGCTTTAAAAGATTTATTAAGTTTATTTTACTGGGGGATGACCGCTATAAATATTCCGATAGAACTAGCGAAAAACGAACTATGATGGGGATGGGGCAGTGTCAAGGAGATGCTACAAGTACTGGAAATTTGGGAAATCAGCTGACTGAATCAGCCCCAACCACAGAATCAATGCCAAACGAAGCAAGGTCTGTTCGACGTTAAATGATAAGTGAGCAATATAAGGTCCAACTCAATGGAATCGGGCAGAGATGTCTGAATTTGGGATTGTTTCAGGCCCTCTCGTGAATCTGTCGACTATGTTTAATCTAGTGGTCAACCACCAGCGATTTAGGCGGTCATAGCCTCTTCGTGTTGGTCAGTGTATTGGCAAAATTACTGTGCACTCAGAGAATCCGGGAAACCGGACAGGCAAAAGGGATTGCAGAACGATTGCACATTGAGATATAAGAGGCCTTAATGGTAAGGGACAGCCTTACTCATTGTGAGTGAAAATCTGTTCTTTGTTGGAATACGGTCAAAAGCTGAGACTTACAAATTCGATTTCAATCACAAGTTATGAAAGCCCAACTGAAGAAGCAGTGTTCCTCTCTCGCCTTCATTGTCATATGCCGATCAGAAAGGCAATACATCTTCGACAACCTGTTCAAAAGAATGTCTACGTGATAGCAGTCTTGGAGGACGCCGACTACGTTTTCATACGAGTCGACCGTGTTCGAAACGCTTTCAAGCCTCCACATGAGCGCCTATATCAAGTAATCAAATTGAATGGCACAATCAGGTCCAAAACTCCCACCCGATCATAACGATCAAGCTTTGAAACAACTTTATCTGCATCTCTGCCGTCCATTCTGTCTTAGAACCTCTCGAGTATCAAAAAGGAAACGCCAACAAAAGGCATTGTATGGATTTGTCGATCGACACCCAACCTGAGGATTACTTTAAAACAAATATAGCCTGCTGATAACCCCCATTGTCGAATGCCTTAGAAGCCTTCCTGAAATTAGATAAGGAGAATGCAATTTCAATTAACATACATATTAGGAAGAATTCCCTAAGGTAAACAAACTGCTTTAGGCATTGACGCTTCTAATGAGCCGGCTGCCCACCTAAAGAAAAATCCTTAGCTACGCCAATGTTCATGATTCTTCCTCTGTGTAAAAGTCTGTATGATATGACAGACGATAATGTCAATGAATTGAATGAATTTCTTCTCTTCACTGAAAGTGATGTTTAGTTTTAGCAAATTCAAGAGAGACTTCATTATTTCGGTTCCAGTATTTCTTACTTACTAATAACTTGTGGTACCTATTTCAAGATGTCCGAAGCTGTTACCCTAGCTAGATTCGCAGTCCAAATTAAAACGTCAAATTATAAATCGACGTAGGCTCTTTATTTTTTTGAAATTTTCAATCCCGACTTGCAAAAAAGTTTTTACTACTCCTTGAGGTCGAGAATGTCCTTTTCAATGTTGTTTAATTCTACGTGGCCATATTTAAAACTTTAAATGCGATAATATTCTCATCCATGTTTTGCACCAATGAAATATTTTATATCTGGTCACTTTAATGGTATATAATGTATGTATTATCGATCCTTCTTTTTTCTTTATGAATTGTACCTTTCCTTGTTTTGTTTGAAGTATACTCCACCACCCTCAAAGGTCTCCTAGTAGAACAACCCAAAAACCCCCGAAATAAAAATTTTTTGATGTGACTCTTAGTCCACGCACATTAAAAAAAAATCGTTA
>OX465281.1:17328658-17455730 GCA_949987705.1 Thereva unica | reverse complement strand
GCCGTGTCCATGCTTGCAGAGCTGACCTACATCTATGTAGCAGCTAGTTCATTCACAGCGTGCAGTTAGCGTGTTCATGTTAGCATTCCTGTCATCTGACAATTTAGTTAATTTGAATTTTGACAATCGCAGGCGGAGTCTCTAGAGCTACTTATAAAGGCAAACTTCCCCGGATGTACAGGCAAAAAGAAGGCGAAGCCCTATAGCATCATCAGAAGGTTCTATTTTCAATCAACCGATCATGCTAGCTTCGTGCGCCGTGCAAGCTAGTGCGTACCTGCTGAATAAAACTCACTCGATCCAAGCATACACACTTCTGCCGCAGGCAAGCTTTCTTCCGCTACAGACATACCTGGCATGCACTTTTTCTATACTAAAAGGAGCAAAGGTGTGGCCTTAAAAATTGTATAAAACGAAGAAAATGAGCAATTATCTTGGTGGCGTGAGTGTGCATGCCTGTGGCGGGAGCGTGCATACTTTTGTAGCCTGTACGCTATGCGTTCTAGGTGCGGGCGCGTGCTTGCTCGAAATCCCCCACTTGTTAAGTGTAGCCCGAGATTGACAAAGCCCACAGAGAATACTTCCGCAATACTTCTACTCCACTGAAAGGACATGCACCAGCCATGGCCGACGAATACACAAAAGTCGCCAAAATGAAGAAACAGATAGTCCTCCTGTCTTCTGATGGACAAAGCCTGATCCTAAGACTGAGCTGCAAATATTCTTATGTGGTTACCGTCGAGTACTGCAAGGCCTCACGAAGGCAGAAAAACGGAATTCCCAAAGATTTCCCCACTAGACTTCAAGGTGAAGCCTACTAACTAGTAGCCTCTAATAAAACAGCAACATTCGAAGAATCCCAATAGGACTTATCCTCCCCGGGAAACGTACCAAGAATTTAGGTACAATTTGATAACTCTACATCATTCCCCTTTTTATCAAACCCTTTCATCGCCCTTAGCCCTAGGATAAATCCACAACTGTCTCTATGCGTAAAAGCTCCACAACCAAGTTTGGCGCAGAATTTCGCCTAAAGTAAGTTTATCATAAACAGCGTTGTGACACACACTGAGGAGCAGATACGCTTTACTCATCTATAAACACATTGAACTATTGGTGCAGGGTTGTACCTACTAGCCCCGAAATATTGCTATGGTGAATTTTTCATCGAGGTAAATCGCAAATTATATTTTCGCGCAAATTACAGTCTAGGAGCTTGTTTCTAAACAGAATCATTCGATTATCGAATAACCTTCGGCAGTCAGTTTTTCCGAACTTGTCCAAGACTACACGCAAGCTGACGCAAACGCTAAGTTCTACTACTAATTTACTACTAGATACTTCACTATGGCTTGCAGGATATAACAGACTGGTATTGCACAACGACTTGTACTATTTTGCCAACAAAAATGTCTGATAAAATGTGGCGATGGAACCTGCGCAACTAAAGACCCGTTATAAATATGTTAGTTTTGATTTTCATAGCCCTCGTGAGAATTTGTCTTTTGTGGAGAGCAATTTGTTGAATATAATTCGCCCATCCACCCAGAGAATTATTAGCATCTCTGATCCTGTCAAATTCTTCTTTGCAAGCCACTATTATACCATCTTCTGCAAAAAGAGTTAGACACACTCAATGGACCTGATTTTTTTCAGTACTCGAGAGGTGCTTCAAAGAGCTCAACGCCACAAAATCTGTCACTGGAGCCAAAAATATATCTCTATTGTCTTAAAAATGTGTTTCCACTTAGCTGGCTACCAGCGCTTGTTGTATCTTTCGCTAGCTTCCAGGATATAGCCAGCATAGTGGTCAACCCTACCAGGTGCTGACTCAACGAGAATAATCAGAAAACTCCAAATTCCGGATGGCTGCCAGCTGCTAGGTACAACCTAGCAGCAGCTCAACCAGCGCTGGTAACCTGCTAGATGGAAACCCCGCTTAAGTAAATGGCTCCGAAAACTTTTTGTCCCATCATACTTCTCTGGATCCAAACTTGAAACATTGTACATGTTCATTCCAAAGAAAAGGGACTTCAACAACCCCTCAAAACGTCCCCAAATAGCAATAGTAAACGTCTCAAAATAGCAATAGTTCATGAGGTACCTACAATCTAATCAACCCCCTGTGAAAAAATTATGGCTTTAGACTAAAAAGTCCCACTGGCAACCTTTTAATGTGCCTAACAAAATCCTTCAACCAAATTTGGCATCCATTTGGTGGGCGAGGTGTGGTTATTCTGGATATTTCAAATGCTTTCGATATAGTATGGCACTCAGCTTTTTTAGATTACTTAACTCCAAACTAAGGACTCAGTTCTCTACCGGTGTACCCCAGGGATCAATTTTGCCACCTACTCTATTCCCAATCTTTACAAATGACCTACTCTTAATTATGACACGAAAGTCACGAGAACGTAGATATTGCACAGGTTTACTTCAAAACTTGATTTGTTAAAAAATCAGACTGTCTTCCTTTCCCCCAAACAAAAGACTATTGGTCCACCCAATGCAATTCTTCGTTTTTCTTTCTCAGATACAAATTAAAGCTCATGAATTGCACCAATTTCGGTTTCCAACCCCTATTTGAATTTAAATTCGAAAAAGATTGCCAGAGTTTGAGTGCGAGTGTATCTAAATTGGATATCCCCCGATTTCCGTTTTTCCAAATATCTTAAGCCCATTATCGTTTGCAGCTTCCGTCCTGATTTCCCCAATTCCTGTCGCTCCGCCACTAGATCAGTGGCTTTATTGCCCGACTCTTTGTTAATAGATTTTATTTGCAAATCGCCCGCAGCTTATATTGAAATTTTATCGTTTTACTAAAACGAAATAAAACGAAATGAAAAACCCATAAAAGCCGCCCCGAAGAAAAATTGCACAAATATGTCCGTGTATTAAAATTAAACGCTTTCACGGTTCCAGTTCAACTTGGTCTCTCTCTGTATTTTATTCTTATTGGACTGAACTTGGGTGAGGACTGCCGTCCGATTTCAAAAGTTCGCCAAAAAGACGAAAATTTTTTTCTTTTATTGCGGGCAAGGCGAGGTCATGTTCCTCGTAAAATTCTAGAAGACACAGGGTACATGTAATCAAATTTACGTTGACTCTGTTCCGTGTGTCGTCTGTCGTCGTCGTTGCCCTGTGTAGAACTGGTATATTTGTTGCTAAATTTCGTCCTTACACATTCGGCAAGTATCCAATTCCATTTATGTACCCAGGACCTTTTGAAATTGGAAATGTGTTTTTGATGGAGGTTTATGAGTCTCCTTTTCTGCTTTAACCCCAATACGAGCGGTTTTTATGAGTGTTGTCGACCCATCCCCCTCCGTTCTGTGAAATTATTTTACAATATTGGGGACAATACGTTTTTCGTGCTTTTTGGCTAAACAAGGACGAATTGTGATTGTCGCAATGCTAGCCCTTTGGCGAGTTTCAAGCACTGTCCTACTTTAAAAAACACAGTCTGTACCAACGAGGTCCAAATCACATCGAGAAACACAACATTATTTTCAATCAAATTTTTCATAATTTAATTATGCGTTTTTAAACTTTTCTTTGAAATTAAATCCAAGAAGCAGAAGCCACCACCAAGCACCGGGGAAGTTTAGCATGTCTGCTACATAAATTGCAGTCGTAAAACTTTTTAATGTCAACATTATCGAATTTTTAAGAAAATATCCGCGGAACGTGAATCGTAAAAGTTTTTGTATCAAAATTAGATTATGTACATAGACTAGATATCTGTCTAGATCTAGATCTACAGATGGCTCTTTGGCCAGAAAGACTAGTCCATGCCGAACTGAATTCCCGAACTCAATCAATCGGACATGACTCTCTTGTTTCAATGGCAAACTTTAACATTTGCGATACGATAGCACTTTTTTTCTACTCACCCCCGGGGGTTGTTCAAATTTTCTTTTTAAATTAATCTGTGCGGACCCTTAAAATTGTATACACATACAGACATAAGACTAGGGGAGGAATTTCATCTAGAATTTTATATACTCTCCAGAAATTTGCTTAGCTTTCATCGCAATTTGAAATATTGTTTTTTTTTTTTTCTTAGAACGAGATAAGAAGAGGAATAACGATGAAAAATTTTAAGTTTAATCCTTTTCCTCTTAGCGTTGCTGGAACGTCTTTGATTACTTTTGAAGTTCCCCAAAAAAAAGGAAAATTCTGAAAATACGAAGTGGATGTTCAAAGCATCTTTTTTTATCAGTTCGTAGTAGCAAAATTTTATGGACATGTTTATCCCATTGGTGGAAATTGTCCTTTAATTTTTTTTGGTTTTTAGATTGGAACATTTCACTGCATATAGATGTAGCTATAACCATTTTGTTTCATTTTAGATGTGGTGTGGTGCTTGCTAACCTAATTTGCCAAAATAGCCCTGAGGTTTGCTAATTTTGTTTATCCAATTCTGTTTTATTTTTTGTTGCTAAATAAATTGATTCTTCTGGGAAGATTTGGATACGGGATTTTAATGCAAAAGAGATTTTATCATGGAAATTCAATAAAGAAGTTAAAGTTAGGTCTTATATGATACAGTGGGACATAGATGGTATAAAGAGGCACAAGAAATGATAGAGATCCCGGATATACCAAAAAATTTATAACAGGTTATTCAACGATAACAACGCCATTTACCTATAAAAGTGTAATTAAGTAACCTACTTTGCGGGATGAAAGCTATAAAAAAGAACAGGGATTACTCCGGGTGTGTGACGAGCTGAACTATATGTAGAACGAGATGATGACTCCGTTAGTGGTCTTTAACACGCATGGCTATAATTAATCCAGTTTAGCTCTACTCAGGGCCGTGCCTGGCCAGGGTTCATTGTGTCATCGCCAATGAAAGTGCGTCGAGTACGGATAAAGACGGATAAAGATCAATCCATACATATCCGTGACGGTACGGCGCCGATGTTTTTCGTGTCAGTGGTTTCCGTGATGAATTTTTCACTGACATTCACTCACCACCGCGTCTTTCCGCATCAGTGTTCAGTGTTCAATGGCATCAGACATTTTAGTTTAGAAATTTTGAAAGGGAACTCAAGCACATTATGTAATATCATAATGTCATGGGGAGTGTAGGTTCGTCGCAGGTGGACTCTTCGGGAAGTGGTCGCACAGAGACCGTTTTGACTGTATTTCAAATAAACTTTACCTAAATTTCTGTTGAATTCTTATACATTTGTAATGAAATTCTCGGCTGGGTGACCCGAAGCCTTCCTTCATCAGACTAGCGCAGAGCACTGTTCGGGGGGAGCAAGGTACTTACAATCTGGAGTTCAAGACGAGGAGTATCGCCCGCTGCTGTGCTACTGTCACACCTAATGCATTATGCTGTAGATAATCCTAAAGGAAAAACCTGCAACCAACCCTAAAACCAATGATGATCCAAATTCCGTAAATATTTAAAAAAAGGAGAAGATTGCTTACAAGGTATATTTTAATAAACAACCCAACATATATACAAACACTCAAAAACAGTAACACATGAAATCACAATCGTACCTTTACTCAGTAAAGTAACAAAAAACATTACTCCGAAAAGAAAAATCCAGTGAACGCACGCTGATCAGCTTGCCTTTTAACAAAATGTTCTACACGCTACTAGTATACGTCACGGTGGGTTTGTACACATGAGGACTCGCACAAACTATGGTAGTATAACCTTTGTTTTATTATTATATGTTTATTTTCATTTTACAATATCACAACTGTCAATCACCATTGGTTGTGGAGATTTCTTACCCGTGAGCAAAAAACCTTACTCAATTCAAAAGGGTCTCGTTAGTCTAGGACTAAGGCACCTGATTACCATCCCAGAGGTCCCGGGTAAGAATCCCGGCAGCACCATGGCCCTTCGCCTATCCCACTTTACCCACATGCATAACTTTCTTTCTTTCTTCCTCACTCTTTACATTCCTGATTCCTCCTGTCATAGCCTCCCCTAGCCCTTCCCCGATCCACCAAGCGCCTATCGTCAGATGTTGATAAGATTGAAATCGCTTCAGGAGGCTGTCATGTGTGTTCCGTTTATAAACCAGATGAAGTGGCTGCGGGGGCGACGAAGGCCGAAAAATCCCCAATTGGACCATAAGGTCAATTTCCAAATTTGCCACTTCCAGTTTCTCTGGATGGAGTCGCGGAGCAGTGCCAAAATGTGATTGCCCGTTCGTCACTATGTGGTGCTGCACATTGTATTTAGCTGCAAGATTAAAATTGGGCCGTTTTTTAACTAAGCGTACTTGATTAATAGCCCTTTGTATCTAACTATGGCAACACGTTGATTGAAAAAATTCGCGCGGTTGTTGACTAAATGCCGTTACTTACAATCGACGGACAGTTCGAACTTCATTATGAAGTGCGCCCCGATAATGGCTTTAGTGATGTCGGCTATTATAAAGTTGTGAACATATCGTCGGCGTAAGCCAGGATGAAGTTGAAGCCACTTTGTGCCGAAAGTTGCCGTATGCAGAAGATCGTTCGGACTTTCTCTGTGGGCCGGAAACGCCTTAGCGGGAACAATCAGAAAGTCTATCCAATTGTAGGTGTCGCGGAAAATAGACGATAAGAGCGGCCAGTTATTTGCTCGCTCATCTCGACCCCCGGTGTCTCTAGTTTTTTTAGTGTATGTGGTGGATTGGCTTTGGCTTGGCCACCACTGAAACTGCAGGGGGCCTTGCAGTGCGAGCTTCAATACCATACGGTAGGCTACCTCTCAGTTTGTTGGCCCCTGGTGCCCGGTTAAACGAAGGCCTCCTTACCGCTTGGCAGATACTCTGCTTCGGAGACTGATAGGTTGTTTAATCAGCTTTCCAATGCGGCCCGCTAACCTGTCCATCGGAGTCAGTGATCGAGGGAGTGTACCGACCGATCGTTTTGATCGTGCCGGAAGTTTTTGTTTGACATTGCGTAAAACTTCAGTAATCAAGTTTACACGGTCACTACGTGCTCCTTTTCGGGCATCCTGCATAACATTGGCCAGCATTTCGGGTGTGAGTTCGTCAATGGTCTTCGGCTTTACTTTTTAAAATATGCCGACCGAAAAAGGGTCGGGTGCTGTTAAATCCGGAGAATGAAGAGGTCACTCCAAATCACCCTTTTTCGACACAACGGTGTTTTACAATAGGTCCGCACAGTTTTCACAATGGAACGATTGTTTCAATGTAAAGTGCTTCAATTTCAGCGTGTTATTTTGGTGTGTATTGACTCATAGCTAAAATGGGGTTGAATGACGTGTAGGGACACCTACCTCTGCCGTACTCACTAAACACTATAACTACCTGCCATTGTAAGAATAGGCAAGTAGGGAAATTATTGCAGTAGGCAATTCAAATAAAAAAATAAAAAATATATATAAAATAAAATTCAGTCTTTTATTAGATCTCAAAGAAAACGCGAAATATAAAAAAATTATCCCCTATAAAAAACAGTCAATTTATTTATGTTAAAATAACTTATAAAATTGTAAAAGCTCTAAATTTAATTTATAAAATAAAGACTTAAATATAAATAAAAAAGTAGTGTTCAGTTGTAGTTTATTGCTGCATCATAATTATTGTGGTAAATCCAACCACAAAGGAAAATCACTAAAGAAGCCCTTTGGTACACGAGGTAGACCAGCAGAACACGAAAGACGTTTCAGGATAGTGTGCATTTCTCGAAATCGGCTAAAAAATGTCAGTTTCGAAAAACTTCAAAAATGGGATTACTGAAAATACTGGATTATAAATGAAAATATGTGAGTTCAAAACTATAGTATATATTATATGCGCACGCTCCAAGAGCTCATGACGAACTAATTAAAATCTAGAGATCACTCACTCATCGAAGCAAGGAGAGGGGGGAGATGGATTATAAGCTTCCTTTAGGAATATTATCTCCCGTGCCAGTGGCAGTACGAATTATTTCTCACAATCAGAGCTATTCAATGAAGCAATACTAATGTCTAGATGGTGCACCCTGTACAGAATGTAATGAAAATGGAATGGGCATTTCCCCACTAACACTGTTTTCCATTCCATTGTTTTTTTTTGTACATGTGGTTTATCTTTGCTATGTACGGTCTGGAATTCTATCTTCAATTTTAGAAACTTTGCACAAAATCTTAAGTGCATGGTTTCTGCATTCTTAAGGCAGTCCCAAGAACGGTGGCAAGGGGTTCCCTACTAGGTAAAACCAATGCTTTTAAAAAACCATTTCCTCTCTCAGCAATTCAATTACAGATATTAAAAATAAATTGCTTCTGTTTTATTTAAAATCCGCGGTCTTATCGCATCCACAATCCACAATCATCGCAGCTGAATGCGTTCATAACAATTTGGCTTTAAATTTATTTTCGCTTTCGTTGCACCCGGAATATTGTCAGCCATCAATTTAGGAAAATCCGCGCATTATTTGTGATGGAAGTGCAGGCAGGGAACCCTGCAGCGGCAACAAAACAAATCCCATCCCTTGGCCTCGTTCCTTGCAGTACGATAGCAGTTCCTGCGAGCATTTTTTTCAATTTCTCGAGGCTGCATACAAAAGAGGATGAAAACAGAAATTTTCGTACCACTGCAGTTGTAGTGCGCTGCCTTGAACGCTTGTAATGAATTCCACAACTTCCGGCTGCTAAGGGCATTTCTCCCTCACCCCCACACCCATTATACCCCAGCCCCTCACTCGGCGGAGTAATTGCATTGAGTTCGCTGAGGGAAAGTTCAATGCATTTATCAAGTTTAAAACGAAGCAAATGATGCGAAAAATAGCGCTGACGCGCGAGCATTCTCATGCCATTTCGTGATACGCTATAGTGTCATTGACGGAGCGCATTCTCTATGCAGAATACATAGTGCAACTGACATATGAAGTAGTTGGAATTATTCTGGCATAAGTCGAGCCAGTGAGCTTGGATACTCTGTGTACTTGATCGACTGCTGGAAGTGAGGATTTCTGCTCTCAAGGACTAATAAAACCTATCCAAAATCTAAAGTGCCAAGGATGAGTCCCTCGTCACACATCCCAGAGCGACAGAAGCAGCCACTTGAAATTATTGGCCTGAATTTTGGTATGGGCATAGAATTTATAAAGGATATCGTCCCTAATCAACAACAGCCTCTCACAAAATTCAGTCATTTCCCCATCCGGAATAGCCCACTTCCTGGCATATCCTTGCGAGCTCTGACCTTTACCAACTCTGGCAGCAAATAGTTAATGCCGCAAGGAACTGAACAGAGCCCGGCCGCCAGGTATCCCCGAATGGTTATAAACCGAAGGAACCCCACTATTCTTCATGCAATAAACTTTGAAAGAAAGTTACGAGCCACTGTACGGGTGTGTGTGAATGGCTCTGAGAGATTTCCTTCGGGTATTTTCCCTTTTTACGTCTTGTTGTTGTCCTGCATGCCATATCATCCTGTTACCGTAAATTTCCATACAAGATAGCGGAAAAAATGTATTTCAGTGACATTAAGAAGTTCATAGCAAAGTATATGTGTAAAATATTACTGTTCATAAACGAGCTTGGTGCTGAGGGATCCCGGAAAAGCTGTGCTGGCATGTGTATTTCTGGGGTGGGGGGAACGAAGGAGGAAAGAAGCTGGTGTGCTGCTGCTGCTGCTTTAGAAAAAGGACACGATCCAGTACTTATTATGGCTGAGATAAAGGGTTTCTTTGACATTTATGCGGATTAAGCGATTTTTGAATGGATGGTGAAATGGGGTAACTGACAGAATCGTTAAACTAGGGGAAAAACGTTGTGTGAAGTTAACTATGGTTAATTAAGTAGTAAAATAGTAGATACAATCAAAAATATAATACTGGTTAGCGCCATGATACACGGTTAGCATTGATCAATTATGTCAATATTGTCAGTCGCTAGACCAACGAACGGAGTAGGTACTGAGGCACTTTGGCATGGGAAAAACCCCCTTGACTGGAGTGGGACCGAGGTCATTAAAGTCATTAAAAGATGTGTTAATTACCAATTATTAGTGACTAATTACCCATTAGCAGGCAATTAACATACTTTTTAATGACCTTAATGAAATTGGTCGCACACCGGCCAAATGGAGGTTTATTCCAGGCCAAAGCCCCCCAATACTTCTGAAGTCGAACGAATTGAAATTTGCGGGATTGACCACCCTTGGCCGGCCTATTAACTGAAAATTGACTTAGGAATTGAGTCAATGGATTGAACCGTGTACCATCCGCCTAGGACGAAATCAAATGAGTAACAACTTATAGGTATAAGATAGCCGATTCGAAGGCTTCATATTGCAAATCTTCGAAAAGAAGATGATGTATACTAACCCCCAGATACTTGAAATTGGTTTTTGGGGACCAGCACCACTTCCTCGATTCTGATTTTAACATTCCTATCTTCGACAGCCCTTTGCCCTTTACCAACAAGGTTCCTGGAGCATATTAGTTCGCCCTTGTTTTTGTTCAGTTCGATTCTCCATTTCCTCACGAATAAAACAATTCTATTCACATGGTACTGCCTTCATTGGAGATTCTTCCGAAGTTGGGACCACTGTGTCGGCTGGGTACTGAAAAGCACGGGAAGAGCCTATTATGTGATAGAAATCGTAAAGAAGCACGTTAAACAACTTTGGGCTTCGAATGGATCCTTGTGATACTCCTGTTTCCATTCTGGGGGATTGGGAGCATAGATTCCCCATTTGAAAAATCCCGGATCTTTCTCGTAAAAAACTGTGTATGCTTTTAATTAGCGGGATAGGGCAGATGGTTAGCTTCAACAGCAACCCCTGCCACTTTCTGTCAAAAACCTTACTCATGCTTATGGAGCAAGCAAGGGTGCACCTACAACAGTAGCGCCTGTTCCGTTGAGTGTGTGGCAAAGCCGATTTCGGAATGGGTTATGTATTGCTTCTCAAAGCAAAATCTTTCGAGCTTACCCAGGATCAGTTTTTCTCAAAGTTTACCGATATTTGAGAGCCTCGTTATTGGTTTAAAATCGTCAGTACATGAGGGCCTGGATTGCTTCGAAATAGGGAATATCTTGGCTCTCTTCCAGTATTTCTGGAAGAAACAGTTGCCTATCCAGTTGTTGAACAGAGGGCACAAATGAGAGGCGAAGATAAAGTTTGAGACCCCATCCACTGATCTCGTCCACTGGGGAATCCGTCGGATTATCATAATCGTAGGGACTCTCGCCGAAGATTTTCTCATACTGGTCCCTAAGGACAATAAGCCTCTCGGGAATGTGGGGGAAGTAGAGTATACTCCTAGACCGCAAACCAGTCATGAAGTGTTTTACCATTTGCGTTCGTTACTGATGAAGCTGGGGTATTCAAAGATTTTGGAGAAGCTTTGGACTTCAAAATAGGAGGTCTGATCCGCTACCTGAATATGACAGGCTGGATCTAAATTTACTGGAAGAACATTGCTTTATACGTACCTTAAGGTTTGTTCATGAGTGCTACAAAATGATGCATTTGAGCGCAAATTGTCTCCGCGTACACGGTGCTTGGAAGGACATACCTAGGTAATAGAAACGAAAAATGAAGGATTGGTTCATGATACTGCATGGAATGAAATCACGGTCCTCTGGTCACCTTCGGGCACTTTTACCTACACGTTAACTATCGAGTTGAGTTTTGGTTGTATGAAATAATAGGTACCAAACGCGTTGTAACTAATAAGTATTCTCAAAGAAGCCAAGGAAAAGATAACCCTTCCAATTATTGATGAAACTGTCGATATCCATGTACCATTCACTTGCGAACTTTGGCATACATATACCAACTCTTCAACCCATCATCAATGTAACAGTGCTCGAGTAACGAAGCTAATATAAAACTCCCGAATAATGTTCATCATTTTGATCTCCATGTACTTTATGAAGCAAACTCCAATCAAAACATCAAAATTCTTTTATTCACTTTCCCTACAACACAATTACAGCCGCTTCCAGCTACAGCATAGTCCTTAAAATAATCCGCTTCGTTACTGCCTCTTTTCCGTTCCGATTTGGGGGGGCCTTGTAAGTCAAAAGAAAACACAGCATATTCCCGCTCTCATGTCACGAAACAGATTGGAATACGAAAGTGGAATATTCTTCGTCGAGTCCATATCATATATGCAGAATCTTCCGCATAAAACGGGACGAAACACAAAAAAATGTACGTATGTATTGTATATACAAAAAAACCCTTTTCCTTTTGACAAGAATATGAAAGAAGGGAAATTTCTCATTTGTCTAAAACACAATCCGACAGCCGCCAGATCGCTGTTTTATTCCCCAAACTTGGATTTCACTTCAATTTGGCGATTGTTGTACGTTCGTGTCCTGACGGGCTTCCTCCGAGCAACCCCCAGAGTGCGGGGTTGATTCCAGCAATGTAAAGCCTGCTTCCGCCGCCGCCGTCGGTTTCATGTTATTCGCATTTATTTTGCATTGATGAATAAGGGATGTGCTCCACCGCCGCCGCTGCTACTCTGAAATTCCTTTCAAATGCAGTTTCGGAGTCGGAGAAATTGGGGGTGAAAGTGCGGAAAATGCTGAGGTATGAAAAACATCGAGTTGAAAGTTGGTAAGAGGATTTCTAGGCATCAAAACTTTTTTAAAACTTTTTAACCTTTTTGTATTTGAGTTTGTTAAGGGATTTACTTTTACCTGTTGGGAGGATAGGGCGACATGAAAAATTGCAATGGATTGCGCTGCTAATCCTTGGAATTGGAATCTTCAATTAAGGCATTATTTTTTTTGCTCTATGGGAAAACTATGCAATCGGCTCTGATTTTTTAAAAAATACAAAATATTGTAAACATGAATATATGTATGCATTCAAAAGATCTATAAAGAAGCCTTTCATGGCGAAGGCATAAATAATGTGCAATTCCGAAAAAGCAAAATTAATATTTTACAAAGACCCCAGGGACGAGTCATAAAAGCCTCGAGTTTCAGTACTGCACTCCTGAGGATCCGTTTGTTATTACTGCGTATAAGATTAGGTAGAAAAGTTGAGTTGAGTTTGAAGTTAAACCAGTGTATACGATATGGAAAATTGAGTTGACATTAAAAGAATCACCAATATTTCTTTTACTAAAAGTAGCCCAAGCACCTTAGTATGCCCCAAATTTTCCAAACCCCAACGACGAGGTATAAACATGTTTCGGTGCTTGCAAGATTTCAATGTCACAAGTTGTAAGATAGCTAGGTGACTCACTCTTTCATCCTAGCGAAGACACAAACCTTATTATTAAAAGTTTATTTTGCGATATCATATACATATAAGCACATATAAACAAATACACACTGATACAGGCCAGAATCGCCAGAATCCTTGTCGCTTCAGAATCCCTGTCTTGTAAGTCCATCCTATACCGAAGTGTAGACATGAGGCTGCCACCCGACGTCCTTCTAAAATGAATTCTCGAATACCTCTACTCCTGCCAGCCCTGCCTTCAAATGTTCCGCTCACTCAATGAACAGTGTGTTGGAAATATTTAGAGCAGATTAGACTGAATAAACTATGGAGGAATTGATTCGAGCTTTCGTTTGAACACCAGCAGTACTACTTGTCGTATAAAATTTGGTGAGATTTTATCTTAATAAATAAAAATCATGTGCCACGATGTTAGTACAAGCTAATCTCCTAAACTGCTCAACCGATTTCAATGAAATTTTTTGAATGTGTATGGTTGACTCCAGATTGAAAAATATGATAGTTTTGGAGCCGATTAGTGGCTTAGTAATCAATGTTGTCGGATGGTAGGGCATCACTTGAGAACGGCTGGACCGATTTGGCTATTTTTTTTAAGTGTTCATAGCACCCGGAATAGGGTTTTTAGAGAAAGAAAAATTGGAAAAGTTGCTCTTTGATTCCTAGTGTTTTGGAGGAGTCGTTACACTGACTCGGAGGCTCGTGGTGCTGGGTTACTTCTTGGTTGCAGTAGCCCAACCTTGGTTCCTAGTTCTCTATCCACCTTGACATTGAGCTACTCGCTCTCAAAATTTCCTTCTCAAAAACAAATCTCTTCTTGCTGTGCTGCTATATACCACTAAACATGATAAGCACACTTGACGATGGCGGTAAAAACCTCTATAACTCCTCCGTCGACTGGTTCCAAGCCCAGGGTGTGAAAGGAGGAGGGTGGCCGACCAGCCGAAATGACCAGAATCGGGAAACCGAAGAAACTAAGCAAGGAACCGCATTTTTTAAAGCGACACCGACAACAGCGTATCCGTTGCGGGGACGACCCGCTCGGACCGCCAGCTAACGGATCAACGAAGAAGAAGAAGAAAAACCCCTATGATATTCTCATCTCTTGTGTTGATCATATCCAGAGTATAAAGAGCACTAACTAGCTCTTCTCCTAGGGGGCTTCAATTTACCCAATATTCAATGGGTATCTAATGAAGATAACTATATCTATCTCCCTGAAGGCAGCTTTAATTTTGATTAATCCTAATTTCTCAACTCCTTATTCTCACTCGGCTTGAATCAAATGAGTAGTGTGACCAATGTATTAGGGAGGCAGTTCGATCTTGTATTCTTTACTGAATCAGTGAATATGACTGTTGAACCCAGTCCAATAGTCTTGACGTCTGTGGACAGTTACCATCCTCTTCGCTTGCTTAATTATTGCAATTCAGCGAACAATCATTGTCTGGAGATTTTTATTATTATTATAAGGAATGAGGGGGCAACCCATATGGTGAACACTGCGGCCAAGTTAGGCCTATTGTGTACGTACCCCACTAGCGGAACAGACTATCGGCCTTCCGAATGAAGGCAAGAAGGTCTTTAGTTGATGAAGATCGGACTTGGGCAGGGCTCAAGGACTCTCTGATAAACGTTCTTCTTCTAAGCCAGATCAGAGCAGGACATTCACAAAGAATATGTGTGGAAGTTTCGTCGCCTTCCAACAGAGTCGGCATTCTGTCTCTTGAGACAGTCCTAGGTTGTGGAGGTGGTACCGCAGTCCTACATGGCCAGTGAGATAGCCCACCACCAGCCTTAGGTCTGCTCTGTTTAGAGTAATAGTGCCCCTTGAGGCAAAGGGTCTTATAAGATCTTTAGCCTGTCTAAGATCTGGGACTGACTCCCAATAGGCTAGGTTTATTCTCTTAATCCACTCTTCTATCAAGGACTTGGAGGTGGACCAAGGAGAAGGGTTCTGGGCCCTGGAACAACGTCTCAGACCCCTCCCTCGCGAGGCTGTCTGCAGCCTCATTTCCCTCGATACCCCAGTGTACGGGGACCCAGCAGAGCGAGACCTCGTTTCTTCTGGTCAGGCTCTGGAGTACGTCAAAACACCCGGCTACTATTTTGGAAGAAAACTTCCACGTTGAGAGTGCCTTGATGGCAGCTTGGCTGTCAGAAAAGATTTTAATGTTGGCGCCTTTCAGACCTTTCTCAAGGTTGAGCCTAGCGCAGGTCGCAATGGCATGTATTTCAGTCTGGAAAACAGAGGGCCACTTACCCATCGCAATCGAGACCTTGGAGTTGGGTCCTGCGACACCAACCCCTGTGCCATGTTCCATCTTTGACCCGTCAGTAAAGCAGTGGAGATGTTTTGGATCCCCAGGAAGAATAATTTCCTCCCACTCAGAGCGATCCGGGATAATCGCTCTGAATTTTCTTTGGAACCGCAGTTGACTAACCATATGGTCGGATACGCGGCAGATGGAAATGCTTGGGATATTTTTAAGGATATCCATGTGTCCTTTGACCGTATGGGGCCAGTTGGATGAGATCTGAAGTCTCAAGGCACTTATGGCGGCGGATTTCCATATGAAGAATTGTCTGGAGATAGTTACATATTCTTTGAACTTTACAACGACTAACTTTGGTGATCTGCCAGCGAAGCTTGCCTTGATTGATTTTAACAGCTTGCTTCCCGCAAATGAGTTGGATGTCAAGGTGGCACTGTTTTATACCGTACTATGTGAGGCCTTCGTTTCCTGTATACGTTTGGAGCCTCGAAAATTGCCCAGATTATCTCCACCGTAGTATAATAATAATTAATTAAGAGAAGGACTCTCCGAGTTTCAACTAATTTATCAATTGCTATAACCGATTTCGTTCACTCTTTTGTACGATGTTTCGTGAATTCCTTAGCAGCATGAAGGATAAAGTATTCACTTATCCTAGAAACTGCTCTAAATTGGTCAACTCTAAGAAAAAAGTTGATAACTACCCTCATACTATACAGCACACATAACTCCTATTCACAAGAGTGAATAGTGACAACTGAAACTTATTGAATCGATAATTTATTCTGCAATCGCGCCCATCTGCAAGGAGCTTACTCAACGAATCTACATGATATTCTTGCAACTCGTTCCTCCACCACCAATCTAATCGAGTTCACTTCTCATGTTGTTGAGGGTTTTGTTTCCAATTGCCAAACTGATTATGTTTACACGGATTTTAGTAAGACATACGATAAGCTCTCCCACTCCATTATACTTCTTAAACTAAATAAGTTAGGATTTCCGCAAGCCCTTCTAGTGTGGTTCCAGTCTTACTTTGTTGGCACGACCTACCAAGTTATTTTTCGTGGATCCAAATCAGTAACCATTGAATTGCCATCCGGTGTCCCTCAAGGCAGTCCTCTTGGTCCCTTGCTGACACTGTAGAATTTTGATTTACGCTGATGACATCGAATTGTACCGTCACATAAAGAGTATCGATTGCAAACTTTTGCTTTTGATTTGGTACACTACAGTTACCCGAATTTTTCTATATAGAGCAAAATAGAATAGAGACCCTTGTCGTACATGAAAACCCCTTTTATTTATTTATTTATTTATTTATTTATTTTAAAGAAAAACATATTTGTACAAATAAGAACAAGCCTTTACATATGTACATAGGCCAAAGGAGATGTTGATTGTATGGAAATGTGGTAACCTACATTACTTTAAATGAGACATCAAAGAAAAAAAAACAGAAAAAACTTTTAAAAAAAAAGAAGAGAAATTGAAAATTTAAAATGATTACTACTTTACTATCTAAATTGACTAAATTAGGGGGCTGAAAAATTAACAATAAGTTGCCTTCTGAACTTTCCTACAGAACCAGCTCGCTTAACATCTACAGGTAGAGAATTCCACAAACTAGTGACGTGAACGAAAAATAGGCGTTTAGATTGTAAGCACGAGTAATGGGGCATAAGTAAATTATTAGTTCTAGTAGATTGAAGGAATGTGAGTTTTTCTCGGAGACATTGCGGTTTACCCGAAACGAGGAGTTTATAGAGGAATACGATAAGCCGAATTTTAAGATATGTCGAGAAAGAACAACCAAGGAATTCTTGAGAATATAATGAAACGTGATTGAATCGGCGGATTCTATAAACGTATCGGACAATAGAATTGAATGCTACATTCAATTTTAGCTGCGAGAATGAATCGAGTTTACAGAAGATTACATCACTATATCGACTGGTGAAAGGCAAAAGGGCACAAGTGACAATTTTGCGAAATTCGGTTTTTTATGGGCATTTTTACATTATGCACTGCTGTATGGAATGGCAAAACGGCATATTCGTACAGTTGCGGGAAATACTAATTTTACTTTGAAATAATTGCCTATTGTCTTTCCTACTTCTCCATTGCAGTTTGGTCTCTTTTGAAAAAATTAAATAATTTTGGAAGAGCAAAAGGGCACACAGAAGTGATTTAATTTGAAAAATCTTGCCCCTAGTTGAACAAACCGTCGCACATATCTGTAGAGCCTTTATTATCCTATTTCCCTGAAAACATTTTGAATTGTATTCCACTTTTTTTGGCATGAAAATCTTCAATCGGTTTTTTCTCAAAACTACAAAAAGTCACTTGTGCCCTTTTGCCTTTCACCAGTCGATATGTTATTAAGGGCATTAAAAGAGATTTAGCAAGCTTTTCGTAGACTACTATAGACCTTGCCAATTATATAGTTAAATTCTTATTCAGAAAAACCCCCAGACTCTTTACCTTATCACAAAACGGAATGATATTATGGTTTAATAATACTGCAGGGAATCCATTGGTATTTATAGCATTTTTAGATATGACTATTGCTTGAGACTTATCTAGGTTTAGTTGCAATCTATTCCCTCTCGCCCACCCAGATAACGCCTCGAGGTCTTTATTGATTCCCCAAATACAATCCTCAATCATGCCAAGCCGGCATCTAAGGTAGATTTGAACATCGTCCGCGTACAACAGGGCTTTACAAAAATTCAGTTCTTTTGGGAGATCATTAATGAAGAGAGAGAAGAGGAGCGGACCAAGTATAGAACCTTGAGGTACGCCCTTAGATAGGAGTGAGAAACTGGACTCATAATTGTCTGTGCAAACCTTTTGAGATCTACCGCTTATGAAATTCCAAATAAGACGGACAGCGGACGATGACAAGTTGAATTGAGAACATATTTTCTGGCATAAAAGCGTATGATTTACAGAATCGAAAGCTTTCGAGAAGTCCAGCAGTGAGAGAATGGTTAAATGATCATGATCAATGTTCAGGCGTAGATCATCAGTTAATTTTAGGAGGGCAGTACTGTAACTGTGGTTCTTCCTAAAGCCATGCTGGAATTCAGTTAAAAAGGAATTAGATTCAAGGTATTGGACCATTTGAATGTACATTAACTTTTCTAGAATTTTGGAGAGGCAAGAAAGGATATTAATGGGTCGGAAGTCCGGTGGAAGAGAGGCATTGGATTTTTTAGGAATTTGAGTAACTTTTGCTTTCTTCCACAAAGATGGGAAAGTAGAAGACGTTAGACAGAAGTTAAAAATGTGGGTGAGAAAAGGGAGTATGGAGGGAAGCATAATTCGAAGAAATTTTAAACTAATGCCGTCAACGCCGACTGCATTTGATCCAATAGAGTTGATGACAGAAATGACGTTCTCCTCTGACACTCTCTTAAAGCAAAAACCGGAATCAGAAACGATGTTCGAAACGACACAGGAGAAACTACTGGAGGGTTCTGATATTGAAGCTGAGTTGATTATATCACTGTTGCCGCTGGAAGCAGAGCCAACAGACGTAAAAAAGTTGTTAAGAACAGTGGGATCAATGTCAACTTGTGATAGATGTTTGCCGGTAACTCCGATGTTGCGAAGGTTCTTCCAGAGCACTTGAGGGGGTAAATTAGCATCGATTTTGGCTGTGTAATAGTCCGATTTGGCTTTTTTTTATTGCGTTCGTAGTACGATTTCTGAGCAAGCGGAATGCGGTCCAGTTTTCATTCGATTTGCACTTTTTCCAGTGAACGTAGGCTTTGTCACGCTGTCGGAACAGGGATTCAATTATAGGCGAAAACCAAGGACACACCTTTTTATTGGATCTGTAGTACTTTAAAGGCACGTATTTGTCTAGAAGATATAGGCTGAGTTTGTTGAAGTGTTCAACCTGAGCATTAACGTCTGGCATTGAATATATATTACTCCAGTCGAGTGAGAACGCTTCAGCAAGTAAGCTGACGCGGTCGAGATTTCTGAAATTTCTAAAATAGTGTGGCTTAGTAAAATTTCCCGTAGTAGGAAAAATGTTATAATTAAAGAAGATGAGGTCATGGTCAGAGACTCCAGGAACAGATATTTGATTTGAAAAGGTTGCAAGGTTTATATTATTAACTATAAAGTAATCTAGTAAAGAGAAACAGGACCCAGTGAAATGGGTTAGAGAGTACGAATTTAAGATCGAAAAGAAGTCGCTGGCTAAATTATTCGGGTTAAGAACATTCAAATTAAAGTCTCCACAAAGGATAATATGAGGGCAACAACATCCTAACCTTGCAATACAGGAATACAGCGGTTCTAGATTAGAAATTCTGGGAGGCTTATAAATAGCTCCTATGAGGCACTTGTTTTCACCCCCAAATAATTCAGCAAAAATAAATTCGACTCCATCATTTGATGAAGCTACAAGTCTATACGATATGCCAGCTTTAAAGAAAATGGCGACACCGCCCCCACGCCTATCAAATCGGTCGGATCTAAGGACATTATATCCAGGTATGGAGATAAGTGAATCCGGTAAGTCCGGCTTCAACCACGTTTCAGAGAAACAAATGATATCTACATTCGAGTCTGCAAAGATATACCTTATTTCATCAATACTCCTAATTAAACTGCGCGCATTAAGATGACAGACCTTCAATCAACTAGATTGCGAGACAAAATTTATACAAAATTTCTTGCCACTCGGTTGAGCGATCTATAAAACATATACAGACAGATACAATTTGGTAACATCACAAACATCTCAGAGGTCAGTAGTTCGAATTCACTCCGTATGGTGCTTCGTCTTTACATTTTCTCTCACCTAGATAATATTCCATCTCTTGCCCCTCTTTATGGCAACTTTCCTATAGCCAACAGATTATCAAGACATCTTAACTTCAGAGCTCGAACGACCTCATAAACAAGTTGGACAAAAATAGAGTTATACCATTATTTACAAACTCGAATGAAAGCAGAACCCTTCAGAGAGCAGCAAAAAGCAATTTTTAAAGCCCTTCAACAACTTTAATATGAAAATTCCCTTAAAAATTCCTTATGATAAAAAATATTTCAAAATTGGACGGAGTAATAATGAGCCCTAAAATTTCGTTCGGTAGGCTTTCAAAAATCTCTTAAAATGTATTAAAACTGGAGCACTACGTCCCCGCTGGGCGCTTCCTGAAATTCATTACGTGCACGAGTATGGGCCCATGGACTATTGGAAAAGTTTGCCGCCATTTCAGAAAGGCATCTGCCAGATTTGTTTGTAATTTATTTCCATTTCTTAATCAAAATTTTATCAGAGGAAGGCACTTTCGGCCCCTGAAGGTGCCCTTTTGCAAATCATTTACTCGGCACATAGAAATATCTCTCTCTCTCTTGGCCCGGCCGAAAAAAAAGGTCCTGGGTGCTCCATCCTCCCCTTAAACTGGGGTAGCGAGAGATATCAAATTGAAATGCCTCACCACCGGATATCCTTGCCAGCTTTCAGGCACTCTCTACGGTCGAGCAAGTCCATTTATCACTTGCGGAGAGATCCTTGTTAAAACGCGATAAATTCTTTCTCCTCCAAGACATCTTCGAATGGATGTGAAATATGGCGTGTGGATGCGAAATATAAATATGAATTATATATACGAGAGAGAATTCTGAGTTATTGAAAAATAGTGGCAGGAATGAGTTGTAACGTCTGCCAAAGGACGAGAGAGAAATATGATAGCAAATGGCCTTCCGTCATTAATCGATTGGATGGAAAGGAATCCCAATATTTCAGTGCGGTTTTTTCTCTCGCTTGTATCGTATTTCTCAAAACACCGGGGAAAAATGATGTTTATAATAAATTAATATTTGTTTCAGGGGTAGCTGGACGGGGACGATTTTTCAATGTCAGATTCGAGGTGGAAGATAAACTATTCTTCAAATTGAATTGTTTTTTTTTTTTTTTTTTTTTTGACAGGGTTTGAGTGTTTTTTTTGTATGTTTTTTGGTGAATTCCACATGGACATGACTGAGATTTCAATTATAGGAGGTTATGAAGTCACTTCAACTGTCTTCAAGAGTTACAATAGCGCTTAACACGCCCAGCGACGTGTTCCTCACTTCCATGAAATTGAATTTTTTCTCATACTAATAAGAGCAGCAGAAACTGGGGCTTCTTGAAAAGCTTAACAAGGACCCTATATGTTATGGGGCAATATGCATCCTTAATAAAAATTAGCAAACCAACCAATCGTATGAGTAGGTATTGTGGCGCTTGGGCATGGGAACTATATAATGATAATAGGTAATAGGTAAGGTGACAATTCGGGTGATCTGTCATAGAAACGGCGAAAATGAAGCAATCTTTTCATAAAGGAAATTCAGCTTCCAAAAGACTAGATCGAGACTTAACAGGGTGGTTGACTTCGAGAGGTCAACAATAGAAAATAATTTTGTACTGTGAACCTCAGGTTTTGTGCCCGAAGAGGCCAACCTCAGATTCTCATACAGCAACTATAAATTTAAACAATGGACAATAAAAACAAAACCGAGCTCTGCCCGGTAGCTCCGATGGCCTCCCTCCAGAAAGGCTGATGGTCGGGAGGTCGTGGTGTGGAAGACCATGAGGTACAACCTACTTGCATGCATCACCACTTAACTGAAGAGAGAGCTCCCCCCTCACGGCGAACCCGGAGTACTTAATGGTGCTAGGACATAACCTGAAAAAGAAAGTCCGGAGCGAGATTCATCGCCGCCGCTATGCCATTACCGGGCCTTTAGCCCAACATCCTAAAAATTCAATATGATTGAAACCAAACCAAACACGGAATGGTTCTTGACTTTACTAATTTAATTCAAATATTCCCTACAACAATGAAATATGAGGTATGTAAATGATAACAAACAGTTAAATTTCTTTTCAGATAGTGGAAATGAAAACTTTGACGTTTTACACATCAATTGGAAAAAGGAAAAAAAACGGCCCTGGTACCATAACGCTTTGGTTTTGTACACACAGTTACAATAGCAAACGAAATATTGGATACTTAACACAAATTTTCCCAGGAAGCTTATACTTTATGAGATGTGATGAGACCATATACAAAAATACAGTGGGGTATAGGAACGAATAGAAGGATAGGTTTCACTAATATTTTTTTTTTTTTTGGATCGGATCAGGGAAAATTACTGACCCACCCTGTACGTAATAAAACTATAAGTACAAATACACCAAACCAGATCTCTTCCATGTTGGCAAACATTTTTCTTTAATTCTTTTTTTCTCTATAATTTTTTCTATATACTATATAGGGTCTCAAAATTTTTGGAAAGCATTGCATTCCAATATTGTTGCGTGCAAAAAGAGCTACGACCACAGAAGGAAAGTATTCTGATCTTTACTTACTTACTTTAGCAGCTCTAAGACCGAGATTTCGTCATGGCCGTCTGTAACTGCTCTCTACACCGGTCGAAATTCTGAGCCGATGTCTTCCAATTTGGCTTCTCTAACCTCTGAGAGTCTGATCTACGCCAAATTTTCTTCTTGTTTGATCCCTTAGCTGGCTGTTCGAGCGGGACGTCCCCACAACGAATACGCTGCTGTCGGTGCCGCTTTAAAATATGCGGTTTGCATAGTTTCTTCGGTTTCCAGATTCTGGTCCATTCGGCAGGTCGACCACCCTACTCCTTCAGACGACGACGGAGTTACGCCAAATTTTCAGCGGAGATTGAGGTACCCACGCTGTCGCATCCCATAGTTCTTACCGCAAATCTTTCGGCAAAAAATAAAAGCATTTTGAATTTATGTCCCATGCTGCACATTTACTGAATTTGGTAGGTATTCGGGCGGTTGGGTCTGTGTTAGAAGTGGTACAAAAATTCGTTTCGAGCAATCATTGAAAAAACTAGGCACAAATAAAGTTGTGAAGTCCTTGTCTGAAAACGGGTGCACGAGCTGATGCTGTTACGCTTTTGTGTAATGGTTACAAATATTGGCGGAAACATCGATCTACGAAGAAGAAGAAGCGCGGCTCAAAACTTTACCAAAAGAATTATAGATCATCCACGAAGATGTGGATTGAATACTTTGCCAATCATATCAGTAGCGTACGCCACTCCGTATGACCTACCTACGACCCTGCAAATATACCCCGATAAACAAATTATTGTGCATTAAATTAATCCGTCTAATCACACCATTTACGGACCACAACCACCTCAACCAGCTGCAACCAAAGCTCAAATCGCCTTATGCAATTGAATCAAATCCAATAATTCAACATCGACATTCAACGTCAATGTTCACAATAGACTGTTACCTAAGATAGGTAATCAGCTTTTCCGCACAGGTAATTACATCTCTTCCAATTTGCCCTCGTTAATTGATTAACACCAAGCAACAATAGAAGATCAACATCGACGGGAATTGTTATGGAAGTCAGATAACCGCACAGAAGGCACGGATTTAGTCCTGTCGGCAAGGATTTTCTAAAATATCAACAATCACGCCTACAGCTGGAGTCCGCTTGGCGCTGCTGAAACGAAATAATTCTTAGGAAATCCATAACCGAATTTTTGCATAAGCATAAATCGCACATTCAAGGATCCCCCAAAACAGGACCCAAAATATGGTTTTCGTAAGGTGAGGAGGTCGATGGGGGTATTGATCCGAGCTTTCTGTGTACGTGTGCACCTCGAATTGTAATTATTGATAAATGGGAGCATAGCGCTGTATTGAGTTATACCGTTATGCTTCTATACAAAGTTGCTCTTATCACATAATGCTAGACAGTCAAAGTTTATTCCATGAACTCAGCAGAACTCTTGTTGTGCTGTCAAGTCGGGGTTCATTCAGGTCACGTTCCCTGTAATGAAAAGAAGGCTCGTAAGTAATCTGAAAATCTCCTTCTCCTTGCAAAAGAACAATGAGCTGACATGAACTGTTTCCCGGCGGGGAAAAAAACGGAGATCCTTTTGTTCGTCCGATTTCCAGTCAAGACCAACCAGCCAAGGACCGCTGATATCTAGCTATATGCCAGCGGTAGGAGAACCGCACCATTGGGACACAGACAGGACGTACTTTAAAAGTATTTTGGACTGAGGGAGGGATTCGTATCTTCCCTACGTATACACTATACACATACACATATATTTTTTTGTTGCCATTCATCATCCACTTTGCTCCAGAGATAGACAATGACGGTTATTGTCTCCTCGTCCGCAATGTCCCTAATTCGTGAGTCCTTTAATTAACGGCACAGAAAAAAAGTGAAAACTGTTGTGCTGTGAATACAGAGGCTCTTCGAGGAGGACATCGTCACCGTCCGTCGTTGGTTTTATGTAGTTGGAATATTTCCCAGAAGATTTTCTTTGAGTGGCCACTAAGCGATTGCGGCGAAAGATAATTCGTATGGAGTGTAAAAAGGCTTCTTCCTTTCAATCGAGAACAATAGGCTCAGTTTTTCTGTATCCTGTTCTTCGTGCTCTAAACCGGAATTAATGGCAATCGTTGCTGTTTAAATTTGAATTCTTTGAGTTTTTTTTTTACATTGTGATAATTAATTATATGTCATTTAGTGAACGGCAAAGGTGGGTCAACATTAGCTCAGGTAAAGACCTATTCATATAAATTACGTATACTTTGTCAATGTATTATAAAATTTCTACAGATTCACTGTCCAACATAAATGGATCGACTTCGTCGTTGTCCTTTGTGCTCTCGTTGACTTGATCGAAACAAGTGCCGTATTTTCGCATGCTGTCATCTGTTATCTTAAAATTTACTTTACTTACCCGGCTCCTAAACGGGTCCTGGAATCCAGAAAAAACCCATCCCGATTTAGTGCAGGTGGCATCTTCAAGCACTAGGCATTCAGGTCTGCTCTAACCTTCAACCTTCAACCTTTGGTCGCCAGCCAACAGTTACACAGGGGGACTAACACGCTGCTTTGTGCTCCGTGTCGAAACTGTGCTACACTGCTGGAAGCTCTACTACACCCTCCACGTGGGGCGACTGGAAGCATGGTCATGTCTCTACCAGGAGTGATGGCTAATGGTAGTCGGGCGGAGAGAAGAACACTCTTTAAAAAATCACCCCAGTCTAAGGTGAAACAGGATATGCCGAGAGACTCGTGGCCAAGGGGGTGCTTGGTCTCTAATATCCGAACTCTGGATACCTGGCGTCCTCCAGTTTCAATTAGCCTTCCCATAGTACACGGGCTGGCTATGGGTGACCTACTTTCCCGAATACTGGTGGGACCATACATGGAATCTAAAAATAACAAAAAGTATGAGCTCGATGCAGCTCCGACAGCATCATCCTCGTCAATTGTGACGATGGCCTCATCTCAAGTGTCTTTAGGGACACAAGGGATAGCAATTGCCTCAACTAGCGGAGCCATTGGGCACGCTAGCTGTGAATCAATTGAGGACCGTTTTTTCAAAACTCATCATTTGAAAAAACTTAATTTTTCAGGAGAAGCATTTTTTGTTATACAAATTGAAAGAAAACTGAGTGTTTTGCAAAAACTGACAATTTTTAAATACTTATAGTATCTAAAATAATCAGTTTATTGAAAATATGATTACACCAAATGAAAGAGATCATTTAAAATAAGGCGATGACATGTAAAACTCATTTTCGTCAAAATTGGAGTTATGCAGTTTTGAAAAAACGGTCCTCAATTGCTTTAACGAGCGGAGCCATTGGGCACGCAAGTTTAAAACCTTCAACCTCGACCGGTGGAGCCATTGGGCACACCGGTTCTACAGACGGGTCGTCAGTCGCTGAAGATGAGTCTTTAGACGCAGAATCCGTCTGCAGCGCAGACTCGGTCAGTGTGTGTTCGGTCATTTCCGGAGCTACCACCATTGGCCGAGACTTGGATAAGATGGAGCTTGACAAACCCAGGTTTGTCAAACTCTCCAACCGCCAGAGGAAATGCTTCCAAGAAGCACTGGCAAAAGGCCTCTCCAGGGATACGGCCCTGGAAAAAGCTTTAACAAAGCCCTCAAAAAAAAACTGAGCTGAAGAGAGTTCGCTCAGAGGAGGAAATTGCGGAACGTCCGGAACAGAAGAGGACCAAGACGGCCAAGGGGCCCACTCGTCCCACCTTTAGCCAGGTGGTAAGCAGTGTCAAGCTTGGCCTCATCTCGACAGACATGGTCAACTGCCCCCTGACACCTGAGCAAATGGCACAGTTGCAGGAGGCGATCATTGACGTCGTTATTGAAAAAGCGGGCGGTCAAGTCAAGCCGTCTTTCGAGGGGAGCTTCCCAAGAAGAGGCTGGCTGCTGTTGGTCTGCTCAAACCCTGATACAGCTGAATGGGTGAGGAGTAACGTCTCCTTCATTAAGAGCAAAAGTGCTCTTGATATTACTCTGGTGGAAGAGGGTAATTTCCTTCAAACCCACGTCATTCGTGGCTATTTCCCCCAGAGTGGTACCTTAAGCAACGAGAAATTGCTGGCTACTATCGCTGCACAAAACTCGGTTCCCGCTGACAAGTGGAAAGTGGTCCAGAGGCGGGTAAATGAAAACACCCTTCACTTGGTCATGGTAGTGGATACCGCTTCCATGGCTAAGTTAATTAGTCTTAAGGGGAAAATCGCCTATCGGTTTTCTCATACCAGACTAATTCTCAAGGATAAAGATCCTTCGAAGAAGCAGCCACAAGGTCAGGGTTCGTCCTGTGACACTCAGACCACAGGGTCTGAATTGGCACTTCCCAATGCTTCTGCTGTCACCGAGGACTGCAGTAATGCCGAGGCCATAGGGCCATCTGACGGCGGAGCTGCTCTCGCAACGACTCCAGGTCCATCTGGCGTTGTTCCAAATCCGGCCCCCGCATCTGCAGCATGCGCCAGGGAGCCTGTAGCAGAGCAAACTGCTGGGCGGAAAAAGAACACACCTGCCGAACCTGGAGTCGGAGCACGGGGCAAATCAGCACCCCCCAAGGGCAAAGACGGTAGGACAAAGGGTCCTAGACAAGCCAAGAATACCGGGCTTGTCAAACGCTCCTTGGAGAAAAATGAGCGCCATAAGGGCACTCCAAGCAAACTTGCACCATGCGAAAGTGGCATCCTCCACCCAGTGCAAGACTTACGCGGAGAGGCACCTTACCCTTGCTCTCATTCTCCAACCGCCAGAGGAAATGCTTCCAAGAAGCGCTGGCAAAAGGCCTCTCCAGGGATACGGCACCTTACCCTTGCTCTCATTCAGGAGGCTTGGGTAACCGATGGTAAAGTCAGAGGACTTACCACTGGCTCAAGTAAACTAGTATATGATCGGAGATGCGGGGCGCCTCGCGCTGCCCTTTTAATTGACAATCGTGTCACTCATCTCTCCATTACTAACTTTATCTCCAGAGATCTAGTGGCGATCTCGGTTGCGGTTCCCACCGCCAACGGATTCCAAGAAATCGTTCTTGCGTCCGCTTACTTTCCGGGGGATGTAGCAATAGTGCCACCACAGGAGGTTCATGATCTCATTGAGTTCTGTCGCAAGACGAACCGGCAATTCGTCATCTGCATTACGCAATGATATGGCCAGAAAAAGCTACGATCATGCATTAGAGTTCGCGCTCAGAAGAGTAAGCCCTAAGGATGAGATGCCGGCTGGAAAGGCTAGTTCGATAATGAATCCAAGCTCGCAACTGATCGTAAGAATGCTGCGAACCGAGTAATGCAGCAGTCTCAGAGAACACGGGCACGCGAAGAGAAATATAAAGAGCTCAGAAAAGAAGAAAAGAGAATTCACAGACGAAAAAGGAAGCTGGGAGAAAAATCTCGTCTATGAACTAGAACAGTACAGAGAGCGACGGCCGCACCAGTTCTACTGAAGAGTCCGCCGTTTGATGCAATTCACATCACGTTGCACTTACTGCAAGGACAAAGAAGGGAATCTGATCACCAATCCTAAAGGCATCTTGGAGTGATGGGAAGAGCACTTTCATGAATTGCTAAATGGCGAATTAACTGAGGATTCGGAGGCTCCACCAATATCTGATATGATAATGCATCATAGAAGAAGTTAGCAGAGCCATCAGCCGGCTCAAGAACAACAATTCCTCGGGTGCAGACGGCGTCCCAGCGGAGCTGGTTTAATATGGAGGGCCTACATTACACCACGCGATTCATGAATTAATTGTGCAAGTATGGGAGCAGGAAGCGATGCCAGAAGTCTGGAGAAAAGGCATCCTCTGCCCGGTACATAAAAAAGGAGATATCACAGCGTGCACTAATTATCGCGGTATAACGTTGTAGAGTACCGTGTATAAGATATTCTCCGCTATTCTACAAAACAGGATGGCCCCCTACGCCAGAAACATAATAGGTTAATACCAGTGTGGCTTCAGCCCAAGCAAATCAACGAAAATCTGATCTCACCTTGGGGCAGGCTATGGAAAAATGTCTAGAGTTTAAAAACTCGATTCAACACCTCTTCATAGACTTTAAGTCGCCTATGATAGCATAGACAGAGTAGAACTCTACAAAGCCATGAGAGAGTCCAGCATCCCCAACGAACTGACAAGACTATGTAGGTTGACCACGACCAATGTGACAAAACAAGTAAAGGTACCCGGAGCACTGTCCAGACCAATCAACATCGATCTATAATGGACTCTGACAAGGGGACGGTCTGGCCTGCGTCCTTTTTAACCTGGCGTTGGAGAAAGTGATCCGAGATTCGGGGGTGAGATCAAGAGGCACAATCCTCCAGAAAATAAACTCAATTACTGGCTTATGTAGACGATATTGACATTATTGGAAAAACAACAACAGCTGTACAAAAGACTTTCATCCAGATTGAGCCAAATCTGGGACTGCACATTAACGAAAGCAAAACAAACTACATGGTGGCCTCGTCTACAAGAACACATAACATTGATTCCACAATCAAGGTAGAGGAACACGAGTTTGAAAAAATCACTGTAGGCAAATTGGAACCAGTGGGGCGGCTTTGTTGTAAGACCCACATCCCTTATATCTTCTTTCTCCTTAAATGCTCCCTTAGGGCGGTAACAGTTGGCCTCCAGCGGCCTTGGTTTTTTGAGTCAGCTCTCAACTCTGTCCAGAAATTTCCAATTGTTTGGCGTTCTCCTCCGCGTTGTTTTAAATCTTCCAACTCGACGTTTTCCTTGCGGATGAATGATGTTGCTAGATTCTCGCTCTGCGCCGTAAGATAAGGCCAGTTCAATTCCATTTGCTTCGTCGAAGGTTTCCTGGTATACGGAGCTCATCGTCGGTAGTTCATCCATTCATCACTATTGTTTAAAACTGGGGATTGCGGGTTTTACCGATTAGGCCCTCTCTAGATCGACAGTAATCAGTCTGCTCTATCACCTCAACACTATATTGATTCCTTATAATCCAAAAACCTCTTCTATCCTTCGAGCTAACCTTATTCTAGAAATTTACAATGACCTGACCAAACGACATGACGGGCCAGTAGTCAGTACAAAGGAGGATTCCAAGATCCAAGATCATGATTCCAAGACGATTCCAAAATCATGATTTTTCTTCTTGATTTAGAGTGATGAAGGACATTTTCATATGGCTTGGAGCGTAAACAAGCAAAATAGTCGAATTTAGTGTTTCGAAAATCTAAGAGAAACAGTCGAATAGCAACTCCAACCACAATGAGTGACAGTTTGGTGCATTTTTTGGATTGGAGGTGTAATCGGGTGTTAGAAAACAATGTTGATCACCTTTTTGGCCTAAAATTGATTCTAAGGATGTGGAAGTTTTGCATTTTGAACATGATGGCGCCACCTGACATACAGCTCGTGAAACAATGGCTCTATTGGATGAACAATTTAAAATTACACCTCTTGTTGAAAGACATTTTACTATCTGCCATAAGCTACAGGTTCTGAAGAAACCCCCTGTATTCGGGAATACATATTTGATTTGGCCCCCACATTCATCATTACTTTCACCTTTAAAATATTCAGGGGTCTTAAAAGTCTAGAGCTAATATTGTGTTAGGAATTCCAAGAACAGAAATTTCTGTCGTTTTTCTAAAAATTCCTAGATAATTCCTAGAATTACAATCAAAAAAATTCCGAGATTTCTGCAACCCCCAATTGCCCGAAAAAATTGACATTTAATTTTCCCCTAAAACCGGAAATTTATTATGTAAATTACTTATGAAATTCGTGACTCAATTACAGGTAGCTGATAGCGGGCGACCATATATCCTGTTAATTTCTGCAAAATACGACATACATACTAAATGAGCGAATGTTGCCGACCACGCGGAGGACAAGCGGCGAATAATTACACCTTTATCCTTAAAAATTCAGAAATTTTAATTCCCGCGGGAGAAGGCTGCCCTCCATAAACCAGGACGACGATTTACATGTTAATGTCCTGTCGTTACGGCGCTATCTGGGACATTCGTCGAGATAAATTTTGTTGCTCCTTTTGGATTTTTTTTTATTTTTTCCGTGCTGCTGCAGCCCTGCGGAAGTGGTCCTTTATGCTCCTTGACCAAACATCCCCAAGAGAGATAACGGACAGGCTAATTACTAGTGGTGGTACGGGGGGAAACAATGCTGTCCGCAAGTTATGTTGCTTCCTTTTCATTAAAAACTCCAAGGGTGGGGGTGGGGGCAGGAGCGAATGAAGAGCTCAATTAAGTTAATTTCAATTTCAGACCTGAAGGGGGGAACGATGGATGGGGGGGCGAAAGTAAGGGTAAAGTGTCCTTGTGACTTCTGCTGTCATATCAGCTTTCTCATTAGGGATGTCTAAGAAGGGATTTAATTGACAAGACAATGGATAGACAGTTTTCGGAGAAAGGTGGCTCTGCCAAGGTATAACGTCCCGGCGAAACCCACTTAAGTTTGTATGACACGAACACGAGAAATGTATTAGCAGTAAAATTAGAACGGTCAAAGTGTGCGGGGAGGGTGAGTTTTTAATTTAATACATTTTAAGTGGTTTGCCGGGAGCCGGGGGTGGTTGTGGCTGGATGAATAATGGAGGATGTTATTTATAATTAAAGAGATACTTTCTTCTGTAGAATTCTGTTGAATTTTGAAGATATTACAGACAGAAATAACTTCTCATGGAATTTGTCTGAGCGTTTTTTAATTTGTGTTTGTTGGTTTTTTTTAATTAGGATAAAATATAAAAAAAAAATGTTGGAAATGAATGATTGAAATAACCTGTCCTATATTTAAAGGCGTAGTAAACATAAAAAAATTTAGTTAGGATACCTATTGCAAAAAACATATTAGCCCGGTAAAAAGCTCTTAGATCCTAAACGGATTAAAATACCCGCGTGCATGCTTCTGAAACATACTTGTTTTTTGCTTGTGGAAATAAAAAAAAAGTGGAGGAAGCGAGGAACATTCCACACGTTTCCCTGGCCAAAAAAAGCTCATGTTCCTAGAACCATGGTCCCTCGTGTGGAAATGGCCAAGGAAGAACTTAAAAGTAACTTAAAAGCTAAAAAGCTTTTCAGAATGTCCACGTCATAAAAGTTACAATAAAAAGCTTTCTTTATCAACAGAACATTACCAAAAGCTTTAAGTATCATTAATAAGAAAATAAGTAATGCATAGCTACGTTATATCGGTTTTGGAATAGTCAATTATTCCTCTAAAGAGGGGACTGCCATGTTGCCATTCTGACCTAATTCGAATAATCATAGTAAGCGGTTTGTTGAAATCAAGAGTGGCAGGAATGGTGTTGGACAATTATGGCACTGGTTCCAGGCTTAGCGCCTTGATAAGTCATCTATAAGGTCTCCTGGTTTAAGGGGGTCCGCTCATGGATCGCTCGAAAAAAAAGGCGCTTTTCAGGACAATTTTTCTTAGAAATAAGAAAAGAAACAAGTAAAACTTTTTCATCATGTTATTTATTAAAGATTTATAAAATAATAAAAATTTTTGTGGGTAACAAAATCTCAAAATAGTGGACTTATAAAGGATTTCTCTCAACGCCTCGCCGTAAAAAATTGAAACGGTGGGCATGATGCAGCTCGAAGTTTTCATCTGAAACAAAAACCGAAAACACATTCTTAATCAGAAGACCTTACTGCACAAAGTAGACCTCTAATACCATTTAAAAGTAAAAAATTTAATGTTAAAATTATTGTTAAAAAAAAAAGTTCAATTTTTGACTTGTTTTTTCTAGCTATTACTACCCTTAGAATATATTTTACACAATATTTTCGGGAATGTTATAGGTCTACTTTGTAGGCTTTTATCTACAAAATACCATCAAAGTTTTGCAAATATGTTCAATAGTTTTTTTTAATCCTGCCCACTGTTTTTAGAAATATAGTAATGAGAAAATGGGGTTTAAAGTTTTATATAATGAAAAAATAGACTTACGACGATCAGATGTTAATCAGCTATACCCGGCCCGTATAGTAAGCCCTCGGTCGGTACATTACTGTTTTCGTCAAGGATCGGAACTATACTGAACTATATAAATAGGTTGATTCCGATGGGGCAGGTGTGTCACCGCGGGACGCCCTTACAATAGCTCGCGCGAGTCGCGGCATGGGTCGCGTTCGCTCGACCGGCAACGACTCTCTTGGAGATGCCTTTGTAACTATACAGATTCAGACTTTGAAACTTGAAAACAACATTCTTAGAACATGAATCTAACGATTGAAGCAAAAAAAAAATTTCGATGTAAACCATGAGCGGACCCCCTTAAGGGAGAGCAGCCCAGTAGGCGCAGCGCCTAGAGCCTCCTTCAGGTTTAGGTTCAGTAGGGCCTCCATATCTGCAGTCGGTCAGATGTTTTTAGCTCCCGTGATACCAAGTCAGTATATTCAGGTCTGGAAGGAGTTCGTCGTGTACGATTGACCGTAGGATAGGTGATAAGACGCTCCCTTGTGGCCAGCCCTTAGAAGCCATTACCGTTATCGATTAGCCATTCATTTCAACAGTTATCAATCTGTTGGTGAGATGCAGGTGAATATCTTTGCCTTGTAACGAGCGGCGCCTCCGCCCGTTACGTTACTTTTTACTCAACCTTCACATTTCCAAGGGCATTTCAACTCATTCCTTTAACTTTCATTTGGCATTTTAAAAGAAACCAATTCTGGAAACTCGATATGAGTTTCCGCCACATGCATGCCATATCCGATTTTTCAAGTACATTCTAAAAATTCTAAAAATGCACGCTTTAACAGGAAATTCATTCTGGAAACTCAATATGAGTTTCCGCCAAGCCCAATAATCCCACAAAATAATATTAGATGCATGCAAAAACGATTTCCGTCGATCATCGGTAACGTTGACACAGGTCAACACTTTCCACATGTTGACCTCGAGTAAATTTGCTTCGCGCACACTCTTCCCCTCAGGAAACACCACGAATACTCGATCACTCGCATGATCAAAGATTCTCACCTGCTTTAAAAAAGCTTTCCTCGCGTTTACCTTCCACCAACAGAACCCCGAGGTGGGGGAGCGATTGGTTAATTGGTTTTGGAGGCCTACGAGGGTGACCGGCCGAGTGATATACATCAATCGGGTATCAGTTGGTAAGCAAGTAACAGTCGGTCGATACCTGAAGACTGGCTGGATATATTGACCCAGTGAATAGTAACTAGAAACTCAAAAAGATAAAGCAAAGTTGAATGAGTTGAATTAATTGTTGAGAAAGAAAATATATTAAAGTGAATTTAATAGTTTGCAAAATAGTATTATACCCCGGCTTCACCGCCAAATTTTCGCAAGTTCGAGCAAATTAGTCTACTGTACTTTAAAATTTCCTGATTTCCCATACATTTTTCACATTTTAAAGTCAGGAAAAAATGCCTGCTTTGGGCCTACAGAACATGAAATTGAGTTTCAAAGTAAAAGCTCGCTCAAAAGAGAGTAAAAAATTGGAATATTTCCATGGCAACTGATGTATTATTACATGACAGTTAAAGTAAGAGCTTTGAAAAAGTAAACATGGATCAAAAAAGGAAGTATAGATGTCTGTCAATGAATAAATATATACTCAATTACATTTATTTTATAATAGGTATTATTAAATAAAAAATTTAAATCCCACAAAGCATTGAAAATTCCATTTTCCATCTCTATAAAGGAGCTTTCAAATGTAATACGTCACACACGAAGCTTTCTCTACTGAACAATGCCGGTGAAGCCACTTTTGCATATTGAAGTGAACTTGATTAAAATTAGGGCGGTGAAGCCGGGGTATTACTCTGTTTAAACGTTTAAGTGAATAGTAACTATAGCAAAATAAGTTTAATGAGAAAATAAAAGACACAACAAAAAACAAGAGTTCGTTTTGATAGTACTTTCAAAAAGGGGCAGGTGAACTTCTCGCCAATACGAAAGCACTCCCTCGTCCCTGTCGTGTGTAAAAAAGGAATACACAAAACAAAAAAAAACCCACGACAGCCTGCAGAGATATT
Organism: Thereva unica; assembly: GCA_949987705.1. Lineage (NCBI taxonomy): Eukaryota > Metazoa > Arthropoda > Insecta > Diptera > Therevidae > Thereva > Thereva unica. The sequence continues at coordinate 17,420,893 of OX465281.1, read as the reverse complement.
TGTTCCACCACGGAAGCCTACGGTTCATACTTCCAGTTTCGCAACACAGTTACTTGCAAAGGCTGTCACTATCGTTTCCTGCAAATTGGCATAGACAAAGTAGAGCTCGGCCTCAGTGATAAGGTTATTACCTATGTGGCTGATTCCTAATCTAAAGGCTGCAGAAGCTCTAAAGTTTAAACCGTTATATCAGAGTTTTATGGCTCACTTAAGACGTGCCACTTCCGTATTCTGGGGTTGACGCGTTTGCCGGCAACAGACAAGGCAATCACCTCTTGCTTAATCGCATTAGAATAGCTTGTTGGGGTCCTCTGCTCATAAGCTGTAAATGGTAAGTGAAAAAGGTATTCGCCTTTAGAATTAGTATTGGTGCTTCCGCGCGCGAGGGTATTAGAGTTGTCGTCGCTCACTCATAGCGCAGTCTTTAACAAGTCTCGTGACATCTAGGTAGACCGCGGTTTTGCCAGGCCTGGACATCTTTACATCTGCGGGCAGAACCGGCACCACATCTCTGGAGACAATGTAACGAGCAACGATTCGTTCGTTACTCTACAAGAGCTGTGGAAGACAAATATTAAAGCACAGAACAATGATAGGCGATTCTCTCTTTGAAAGCTTCACTTCGAAGCTTTAAAGCTTCCTACTCTGACGAGCTTTCTATATATAAAAGAAACCGCTGAACCAGACCAAATTTAGTCTTTCACTACACTCGTGCCTGAGAGGTTTTTCCGGTCCTATACCGTGTTGAGGTGTAACGCCCGACAGTGCTCCTGGCAGCATTTTCTAGACCAGTGTCAAGGTAACACCGACGAACACCCCATTATACACATATCCCTCTAGACTGCAATAGTAATAACACTAACCATAACACATATGTAGAGAGACGTAAAAAGTAAGTAGCTGCTTAGCGATTATTACATAAGGATTTTGAATAAATAGAGTTAGAGTTAGACTTTTGTTAGAAGGTGTTTATTCTAACGAAACCCTAGGCAACCCCGGTAACCCTTCCTTAAATAAGAAAGTTTAGAGAGATATATATAGAGAAACATCCAGGTGGTCTGAAATAAACCTCTTTTCAAGCACTGCCGATGGTAGCCTTAGCGAGATAAAGGTTTATCTGGACAAGCTTTATATTGCAAGTAGTGTTCATTTCCTTAAGGGATTATGCCCCTCTTCATTTGCGGGCTTTTTTGAGCTGGGGTTTTCTCCCTCCAAATTTGAATGGTGTCATTAGAGGAAGCTTATTAGTTGCTTCCGCAGTGTTTCCGGTTTTTTTGTTGACAAGGTAATCTCAAAAAATCTCCCGAACTAATATATCAAGCTTATGGGGAATAGGATGAATAAATTGATACCAACACAATTTTTTTTAATGTTGTCAGCAACTTTAAAAGCATAAGTGTCCTCAGCCAGAAATCCCTACTTAAGTCTAGCCAGCACATATCACTTGATATCACAGAACATAAGTAATAGTTCAACAAAATAAACATTAATGGTTAATGATGCAGAAGTTATATGTATTCTTTTGTGAAGTTGCCTTATCTTAAATATGTGTTTAAAAGCAAATCATCTTGAAAAAAGTCACAATGTATTAAGTTTATGGTCGAAAAAATAAATTATTAGCCACACAGTCTCGCTGTTATATTACGACACAGAGCCTCCTCCTTTATGAAAGTTCTTGGATACTTTGACCCAGTTTAATGCTCCTAAAGCTTAGCATAAAATTATGGCGTTAGCATTAACAATTCATTTCTCTCACTCGGTCTCCCTCTCTCTCTCTGCAGAAAAAGAAATCTACAAACGTTGAAAAACAAAAGAATGGGAAATTTTATAACTTCGTTTACCGCCCTATAAAATATCCCTCAAGAGACGCAGAATAATATAAAAAAAAAAACAAAGAATGAAAATTATCGGCCTCCGTAATGAAATCCGTCCACATTAAGCCATACACGCGAGTCATAAATCCGCTGTAGAAACACAAGCAGCCGCGAAACGCATACTGAATACAATTTTTATGATAAAATATTGGCATATGATAATACCCAAAAAAAAAAAAAAATCCATAGTGATAAGAAGTCTCTAGACGAGCAGCGTAGCTCAGCGCCATCTCTTTATGTTCGGCGGAGCACTTGCACGTCTTACTTTCAATGAACATTTATCTACTTTTATGGGTAAGTATAATCGCCGTGATATACATATCTGGGTAAGAGCCCGACAATGCACGGTCCTACTCGGGGGCATTATCTAAAGTGTCATTTTGAAGGAAGATGGCTGTAAAGGAAAAAAATTTACAGCCCTCAAAAGTATAGTAAAGAAAGCTCTCAAAGAACCTCGCAACAACCGTATAAACTGCGGGAAAAACTTTTTCCCCCTTTCAGAGAGTCCTTTTTCGTCCTTGTGTTTTGGGAAAGGACCTAGAAGAAAAAAAAAAGATGGAGATGAAGAAAAATCACGACCTTGTACATGGGTCGTATGTGTGCGGTCGGGGGCGGCAGTCGAGGGGGCAATAATTCCACATATCTGGCCGGTGTGCGGGGCATATTTCCCTAGGAGTGTTTTTATAATAAAACGTTTATTGATCTACACCGTGGGAAAAGGTGGAACAAGGTGTTTTCATGTTTGGATATGTTCCAGGTGGATTCTGAGTGTTAGTGCTACGGCCTGACAGCTGTATAAATTGCGGTATGGTCCTGATGACTTCAGGGATATTTGCGGTATGTATATATGCGTATAGTTGTTTACGGATTGGTTTCGATATTAAGATGATGAAAAACAATATGCAGATCTTGTGTAGGGAAAGTAGGGTGAACTTGGCGCATAGAAATATATGAAAAGTTATTGGAGTATGGAAAGGTTTGTAGAAAAAGGGGATGTAAAAGAATCCTCCATTATTAATAAATATTGTTAGCAATCTTTCTTATATTACATGCACAATAAATAAATAAAATGCTTGCAATCACTAGCTTAGGTGGACCGCACGTAATATTATAAATAACAAAATGTACTTCGTAGGTTGAAGGCTGATAGACGATCTCAGTATTCAGGCACTCCAAGGGAATTTGATTTTCAAAAACTGATTAACTTATACTCATCACAACAGATCTGGCATTCTAGTCCAAGTCTCTAGCAAACATAAGCACCTGTGACAGGAGCATGCATTCTCCCTCTATAGGTACACAGATCTAAAAATTCTCCCGCCATAGAAGTATGCATCCTTCTGCTACAGGCATGACAATTTGAAAATGCACCCGCCGGAGTTATATGCACGCCTCTGCTACAGATATGAATGTATTCTTAGTCGATCATTCTAAACGGGTGTGGTTTTACCAAGCGGTCCGCCAACTAAGTACTAACCACGTCTAATGCTGCTTGACCTACGCAATCGAACGGGAGTGTGCAATGATCTTGGTCACCAAAGATAATTTTCCGTTTTCATCGTTTTATTCAAATTCTTAAAGCTCCTATTTTGCTCCCTTTTAGTATGAAAAGGTTTTAGCCCACCGTACTTAGTTTGGACTATCTCGTGCGTCTGCCTCCAGCGGCTATTTTTTCTCAGTCTAAGAAGGGCGAGTTTTTTTTTACTCTGGTCTCCGCCGAGTAAAACTAATGTTACTGGTTGGGTACTATGCTAAAAACCTAGTCCCGCAAAAATCCTTTTTTATTACTCCTATATTGAATGGATTAGCCACACGGCTGCGACTCAAGCGACCAAATATGGACAATGATTTAGCTACATGAGACCTCAGAGCAATGATCCTCTAAAGCCGGCTCTACACGATGCTATGAGCACCCTCCAACGTTGAACGCTTGAGGGTAGGATGCATCATGTGGCCGATGCTCGAACTACGAGTGTCTAATGTCAAGATTCTAACATTGGTATTTTAACATGTTCGGGTTGTTGTCGGTATTGAATCACACGTTGGAAGCCAACATTCGCATAAACGTTCGCCGCATCGTGTAGAGTCGGCTTAGACTGCTCGCACACTGCATCAGAATTCATGCGAATTTTGTTCGTGCGAATTCTGACGAAAACGTCCAAAATATCCCATCTCTAACATTCAAATTGTTAAGCAGCCTACACACGACAAACTTGGTTGCCAACAAAGTTGGCAACATTTGATATTGGTGTCAGAATTGAAAGTGTGTAGGTTAGTTAACAACTTAAAATCGAAGTTTGTCGACGGTTGGAATGAAATCAAAAATTTTTGATTTTTCGTAGAAGTTAGCAACCATGTTGTATGTCTGTAGCGGTGTTGAGAACTTAGCCAGCGAACAACATTCGAAAAAAGTAATTTGAACCGTGGCGTGCACTTCGTTGATGTTTGCACGGATGTTGACAATCAAGTTGGAGTGTCTGTATATTTCATGATGCCAACTTTGTTGTCAACCAAGTTTGTCGTCTGTAGGCCGCTTTAGGCTGGTCGTCCACTGGAAGCGTATTCGAGCGGCTTCGCGCTTCGGCCATACAAATGAGTCGCTTGTAGCCGCTCATATGTATGGCCGTAGCGCGAAGCCGCTCGAATACGCTTCCAGTGGACGACCAGCCTTACTCGCACTTTCAGTCCGATTTCGTTCGTCAGAATTCTTACGAAATCTTGCGATATGCGAACCATCCCATTCTGATGGGATCAATCGCAAGTTTTCGTCAGAATTGTTTAACTATTCAGTGTGTTTTGTTACATAAGACAAATTTGTTGGCTTGAAATCGCCAATGAAATGAATAATATTTTTACTTTTAATTGGTTTATTAGAAGAAGAATTCACAATATAGTTATTAGTTCTATAGGAAATCAGTTAGGTTTCTTATGAACCAACAAAAAGTCTTTAATTTATTGCTAATCTTAGATGTCTCCTCTGTTTTCTCCAACGGTATAAAACCTTTGCTTTTGTATAGTTAGTAAAATTTCAAATGAAACAACTATATTATGTAGTAGCCATATTCATTTAAGGATTTACGATGCGATATCTTCCATTATCGCAACAATTTCTAAAACGAAAAACAATACGAAACCGCGTGACTTCTGATGCACTGTGAGAAGCACAATTGCGATTTCTGACGGCATAATTTCGTCAGAATTCGTACGAACAAAATTCGCATGAATTCTGAAGCAGTGTGCGAGCAGCCTTATGCGGCGGTTACACGAATAGGCCCCCATCCACGGTCAAACAAATCGTCAAACCAATTTTCGACAAATAGCGCACACATTTATGCTTTGACATTTTTGGCCATCAACGAGGAAAACTTTCTTCAAACATCCCGAGCGACATTTCATATAATCTACTGTAAACAAAGCGAACTTTACATGGCACACAGGCAAAACTCACACACACATTTAAGCTGTTTGAAGGAAATATTAAACCAGACGAATATTTTCTTCAAACAGCGGCCAACTTCGAAAACTTGTATTTTATACACGCACACTTGCAATTTTTTCGATGTTGGCCAGGAATTTGACGATTTGTTTGACCGTGGATGGGGGCCTAATGACAAAAAATGACAATGGTCACAATTTCTGGTCATAATTAATGGCATTGCTGTTCACACGACTCAAATAATGACATGTGAAAAGCTCTATTATAAAATGTCATTAATTTATTGCAAGTTGCCATAAATAATGGCAAGAGCTGAATTTTTGTCTCCAACAGTCGCAACTGTTTTATTACTTTATGGCCCTGTTTGTTTGGAAAAGAATTGGTGTCTATGTAGTGTATTGAGCATTTGCAGACACTTGATTAATTCATGGTCCTGTTTGTTTTGAATATCCAGGTTTAGGTGCTGATTTGAGTGTAAACCCCTTTGAAATAACACTACCGCACTTCATGATAATATCAATTGATATAATTATTCATCTTTTTAACAAATTTATACTCTTTCGCCTTGTTTAAAAATAAATTGAACACAAATTCCCTTCCTTTTTGCATTTTTACGAGTGTTAAATATATATTTAGACTTGCCTATATGAGATTTGCCTTGTTAAGATAAATAAAAATGATCATAAAGGATATGAAAATAAACTGCGGGGGTGTGTTGCCGGTATATTATAGTCCATTCAAAACGAACGTTTGGGTATCAAAACATAACACCTTTTTGAAACTCTTTCCGCACATATTTTTTTGTTTACTGATTATGGGGCCGCCCCAATGTAGGGGTAGTTGAAAGTAGTTTTGTTTTGGCTTGAAAAGAGTTTATTTTTTTTTATTTAATGTTAATTTTCCAAATTTTAGGGGTAGTTTTTACTCCTTAAGGGTTGAAAACAATTTATTTGTACCTGACTACACGCATTCAATCAAATTTGAAGCCTAATTTTTTTTTATTTTCGGTCCATTTAGGGGTGGTTTTAACTGTTTAGGATTATCCCTTATCATAAAATTGGGCTTGATTTGGTATAAATCAACCACTTTCGCCAATAAATATTGAAAAAAGTGTATTCCATTGGGTTATTTTCGATTATTATTGAAATTGTTGTTGTTGTTGAAATTGGATTTTGCATTTAAATAATGACACTCTATCATAAAAGAATGAGCAAGTTCATTCTTTTATGATGACTTGCCATAACTTTTCATAATTTCTCATTATCGTTTACACGGTCATAATTTGTTTCATTATTTCTAAGCTTTTTTAAGCTTTTTATGACAATAATTTTTGCCATTTTTCATGACAGAAATAATGACACAAATTATGATCGTGTAAACGATTATGACAATTAATGACCAAAAAAATGACAAGCGTGTCATTCGTGTAAATTCACCATTAAGCTGCGCACTAATTCTTCGAGAGTTGCGCAGCCGTTTTGGTATTCTGCGCACAATAGGCTTGTTCACCATTTTATTATTTCATTTTATAAAAGACTATCTCCTAAAAATGGCAAAATTCCAAATTTCAAAAAAAGGAAAATTTGCTTGGTTTATTTTATGTTTAGAGACAGGAGTTCGTTGTTGTGTGAATTTTGTATACAGAATTTCGTACTTAGTTTCAATCACGTAGTTGGTAACATCACCAAGCATAACATATGACTAGTCTCTGTTTGTATTCTTCTCTTGTTTTAGCTTGACGCTCAAACATAGATCTTGTAAGCTCCGGTGTCGACTTTTATACTTGTTGAAAATAGACATGTTCGTACATCCAACGATAACGTGCGCCATCGATGAAGAAAATTGTTCCAATGATAGTTTTTGAGCACATTCCGGCCCAAGCAATAACTTTATCGTCGGGCAGTGGTGTTTTGTGAATGACGTGCTTGTTCTCCGTTCCCCAAATTCGACAGTTATATTTATTGACTCCGCCAGAGAGCGTAAAATGAGTTTTCGGTGTATATTGGCTCATAACTAAAATGGTATTCAATGACGTTTCAGAATCGCGTACATTCGTTGAAATCGACTAAGAAATGTTAGAGTTATTCCATGTTGAAATACCGAAGGTCTAGATGGCGCACCCGTATGAAGAAATATGTCAATTATAAATTATTAAAAAAAAAATTACTTGAAAACACGCCAAATTTTTGAAGGGGGCGTTTTTAAGAGCCGACTCTAAGAACTCCTTTTTCAGTTTTTTCAAAATTGGTCGAAAACAAAGCAAAATTCGAGATTTTTACAAAAAATGCTTTCTATCTGTTACGCTTTCTCGTCTAAACCGCTGAACCGATTTTGATGAAATTTGATACAGAGATAGACTAGTCACTGAAAAAAGACATAGGGTACTTTTTATGGCCAAAAATTTTTTGAAAGGATTGAAATAGTATGGAAGTCTGAAACCTTTATTTACATTTTAGTAAGTTTTGTTTTTCAAAAATATATCTATGCTTAGGCGGCGGCGTTAACGTTCTTCGGTAAAATACAGTAGTTTTGTTCAAGAAAATATCTCTATAATACAAAACCACGTGTTACTTCCCTATTACGCTAGGAACGGCAAAACGCTTATAAAGGTTTACTTATTTAAAACAACGAAACAAAACACGGGCGAAGTATCCAGTTCCCCTATCATGGGCTATTTCTAAAACTTTATAAATATAGAAAAACAAAAACTTCATATTTTCTCACAACAAAAACTTTGGTCGAAAACACCTGAATGAAAATGAAATCTTCTTACGGCATTTCTTTTTGTTAAATTATTGATGTGATTTCCCTTCAACATTCAATGAAAAATAATAATGCACTTCGCATTTTCTAATCCTGGAGAAAAGCTTTCACACACGAGCAAGCAACTTTAAGCAGATTAGAAATAATTCGCAACATCTGGCAATTTTCCCATTTTAATTTTGAATAAGTGATTTCCCACCGCAATAGCAGAAAGGGCCATACTCGCACCCTGGATTGCCAATATATATATAGGGGGGCTGCGGAGATAACGAATAGGGGGTGCCGGAAAAAAAACACGGGGTATCGTACGAAATTTACGTGCGCAGAATTGTAGACTTTATGGCACAGGACTTTGGGATTCTTGGAGGATTCTTGTTAATGAAAGAAACTTTTTGAAAGCCACCCCCGCCTACATTGGAAAAATACAAGGGGATGAAAAAGTCAAGCAAACAAGCATAGGAAAAATTTGAAAAGTGCGTCGAGGTTAATGAATTTTTCAAGAATTTTCATATTTGGAATAATATTATTGTGGAATTTTTTTTTTGGGGGGGGAAATATTATATGAAAAAAGTTTCATTTTCTTCGATTTACTTGAAAATAGTGTGATTGTATTGATTGTTTGGAAATGCGCTTCAGATAATAAAACTATCACAAATGAGTTCGATGCCGTTTTGGCGGCCCAACTCATACGAGAGAGCTAGATTAAAGCGGGATGATGGCGCAACTAAGTCATTGGAATGGTTCTTTTACTAATTAGAATATTTGCTCATTTCCTTGAATATCCTCGTTTAATGCTACCGGTAGGATGTTAAAAGAAGCATAAGCAGCTTGTTACACACCGTCCACAAGTCCCAAATGAGTTAGATGCTCTATTAACCCTACGACGTGCACTTGGCCCTTTCGAAGCCCATTTTGACTTGAAGTGCTCAGCAATTTTTTTTTAGGTCTGAGCGCCAAACGGCGTCACACCAACTACCGCTCATGGTTTCTAAACGTAACGAAACCGGGTACTGGTCGTTTGTACTGACTTCACAGGGCAAACCTTTTCTGTTTATAGGAACATCGGAAGCGTACTTGCTGGGCCTCTCGAAGCTCAACTAAAGGCCCCCAAACACGGTCAAATTGGATGTACATCAAAGTGCGGATGTACAACCAAAGCTATCGGTTGTGAGTCTATCGGCCGATCAAAAATCATTGCGGCTATTGGTTTGACGAAAATCTGGATGTACATCCAATTTGACCGTGTATGGGGGCCTTAAGTTGGAAGCAAACGTCAGCTGAGGATGTAATCTGCTATTCAGTGTACGTTTGGCATCCAAAGAGAAAGCGTCGTTTGCTTGAGCACAAACAACATTTTTTGGTTATAGTGCATTCTTTCCAGTGTTTTTTTCCGGTATTTATTGTGTTGTTCTGCTTTACCCATTGCAAATAGCTGGAATAAGCGATGAATTGTCGGAGGAGATCGATATGATTGGAAATAGTCATCAACGATCATCGCAGCTGCCGGAAGGGGAGCAGAAACTCGCTACATACAAGCTGGCCGCGTTTTTAGCGAGTGAGAACAACGAGGAGAAGCACGCGGATGCGGATGAAGACTATATACCGCTTAATCAACCGGCCTCAAACGCCGAAGAAAGGTTTGAGATTGAGGTGAATTTTCATTGGACAGTGATGACGAAGAAGAAAAGGAAGAAATTGCTCAGGCTCCTGAAGGTTACCTGGTGGCAATTTTTATTCATCCAAAGTGGGCATTGTGTGGATGCAAAATGCACCATGCAGATGCCGGCCACATACAAACAATGCCTCAGTTGGTGCCAGACATAGCCCTACACTTGTCATGCGGTAAATTTTTGCCAGTTTAATCAGCATATTTCTAACTCCGCAGTTGGCATTACGCGCGATTAGAATACCGCTCGTCCTGATTCGACTGCTAGGGTTTGGTCATAAACTTTTGAGAATGAGACATACGCGCTAATTGGATTGCTGTTATTTTCTGGCATGTTCAGCTCGAATACACAGCCACCAAAAGAGCTTATCATCATGACGTTTACAAGGCCACGATGTCTTTCAACCGCTTCAAGCCACTCTCGAGCTTCATTTGTTTCGACAATGTAAATACTCGGGCGAACCATGGGGCTGGGCGGGATTCGAACCCGGGACCTCTGGGATGGTAGCCGGACGCCATACTCATTAGGCTACCGAGGCCCCGGATCTGTGTGGCTTTAAAATATGGTGGATCTGTGGTTCGAAGAGCAATTATCCACTGAAGGGTGAGATCTATATTGGTAAATTAGCTGGCGGGCGCCCGAGATGTGGAACAAGGCAAACGAGTAGAGTTATCGTTGGCACGAAAATTCTACCATACCTAGAGTTCGAACAAACACGGCGGCAAACACAGGCAACAGTAAGGTGCTGTACCAAATTACTAAACAGCTCACGGGAAAGCACTCTACTAAAAAGCATGCCGTTAAGAGTGCGATGGAAGGCTGCTGTGCAGCGACGAGGAGCAGCTCCAAAGATGGAGAGATTACTTCTTCGCCGCCCTGAATGGTTCATTTACACAGGAACCTCAGGAAACCAGCAACAATGCACAGCCAATAAGAATTACCACCTTAAGGATCTCGACTACGCAGATGATATCTGTTTGCTGGCCCACAGACACCAGGACCTCAAAAACATGATTAACAATTTGGCAACAGAAAGTAGTCCAGCAGGCTTAAGACTAAATCCAACTAAAACTAAAGAAATGCGGATAACTGCCAACACCATTGAACGGACTGCGCTGAATAACCGTGACGTGGAACTGGTCGATAAATTCTGCTGCCTCGGTAGTATTATTACCGAAAATGGCGGTGCAGAAGAAGATGTCAGTTCCAGAATAAATAAAGCACGAGGCGCATATGCATGCCTGTTCCGCATATGGAGATCAACGGAGATCTCAGCTAACACCAAATTGCGGCTGTTCAACTCCAACGTTAAGGCAGTACTTTTGTATAGTTGCGAAACATGGAAAGTCACCCAATTCATCACAGGGCGCCTACAAGTCTTCATCAACAGATGCCTGCGTCGTATCCTAAAAAATCCGCTGGAAGGATAGAATTTCAAACGAAGAACTATGGCGCCGTGCCGGCCAAGAAAGGATAGACGACCAAATCAGGCGAAGGAAATGGAATTGGGTTGGCCACACTTTGCGATGCGAAAACGAAAATCTAGCCAAACAGGCCCTCGACTGGAATCCGCTAGGATCCCGTCGAGTCGGAACACCTAGAACAACGTGGAGGAGAACCCTAGTACTAGCAGAAGCCGCAACAACTGGGAGATCCTGGTCGGAGCTGAGAGCTGTCGCGCAAAACAGAGTCCGCTGGAGTGCCACTGTTTCTGACCTATGTCCCATGAGGGATTAAAGGAGCGCAATGAAATGAATGAGCGTTCGATTTACTGCGACTTTTTGGCCTTAGCAAGAATTGCGAACATTGAGACTGCCCCCTGCAACAAACGGTTTGTGCCGGAGGAGATCAGAAAATCTAAAAATCGTCCGCTGAAAAAGACATTGTTTGGCTATTATAATGTTTGTTCCTTTGTGCCAAAAAAGAGCTAAGCCGTAATTATGCTGTCCACTAACCATTATGCATCCAACGTCGACAACGCCAGCAAAAAGAAGCCATACCAAATTCTGGATTACAATCAAAGTAAAGTAGGTGTTGATACAATGGACCAGATCTTGAGCCGATGCCCATTTTCTAACATAGCACACCTGAGCTATTGCATATGGGCCTCGCGAGGTCCAGCAGGGTCACTTATCGCCTCCAAGGTAGCCTCACGTCCTAGGGTTAATTTGATTGGATCACGATCTTGGTACAACATTTAGCACAGTGCGCTGGTGGAATAAAGAATGAACATACACATTCATTAAATAATCTCTAACATTTTTTTTAATTAGTGGAACTACATAATGGTTCATACAAAAATATTTCAATTCATTAACTAAAATCTTTATCTACAAAATAGAAAAAAACTAGCATTAAGTTCTGCTTTTCATCTGTTTTCTGGTCGTACTGTGGGTAATAACTGAAGACATCAAAATCTCGTTAAAGAAAAAGGATATAAATTGAAATTTCCCATTAAAACCCGAGAAACAAGCAAAATCCCAGTTTTTATTCTCAGTCCTTCTCGCATTTGTTTAAGCTCATTACACCCAACCACATTGGTCCATATCTTTGCCATATATCATTGCCAACCCAAACCAAAGAAGTTTTTCTTCCCTAATTCATTCCTCAACCCCCCCCCCCCCCCCCCCCCAAAAAAAAGAAATAAATTTATTTTCATAGAAAATATTAATTTGTGAAAATCGCAAAATGATTACGGCCAGATTACTCGAACTGAAAATTCCAAGCATTAAGGAAAATCGCTTTCGTTTGAATCAAACGTGATCCGAATTTATGCCTTATGTTGTCAATTCAGCATGAGCCGGTTTTGGCTCGAAAACTACATACACGAATTTCGGGTGGTGTAACATATGTTGTAGTTATCCGGGGAACTGCTGAAGAAGCTCCAAAAAGTACGTGACACAAGTCGAAGTGATGAAAGTAGGACGAAGGATATTTACCCATTTATACACGAACTGATTTACATAATACAACGTACATTATCCTTAATGTGTCGCAGCCCGAATAGGCTCTCTCAGGTCTCTCTCAGTTGCCTTGTTTTAGATAAGTTTTATCCGATTCAGGTTTCCGGTATTAATCATGCCCGAAGAAGAAACTTTTAAAGTAAGAATTTAATTTTTCGTGGTCGTGGAGTTCGAGATAAGTGTTGGCATTTGCCGCATACTGTGGGTGGAGGTTTTAAATTATCGAAGAATAGAGATAAATCGTTGATAAATTCTACTTAAGGAACACTTATCTGGTAAGAATAACGTTTCAACTACAGCCTTGAAAAGATTTGGGTTTTATGGCATATGTTATTTAAGTCGAAAAAAATGCAGAAGTGATCCGAAGCTCTATAACTAAATCGAGTACAACGAGCATAGGGACTTCGTAATTACAATTGATTGCTGCTGTAATTTCACATACATATGTCTATCCAGAAAATATAATGGGATGATCGATTGAAATTCTTCTTCGGCATGCAGTGTCTCAAAGAAATCCATTGTAACTATAGTGTAGCTAAACCGGTACTGATCCCATCTAGTTCACAATATTTCGCAATCGAGCTTTTAGTTTGTGTCTCGGGTCGAAGCTCTTTCGGATTGTGTCTTGGGTTAAAGGGGTGTGCCTTGGATCAAAAGGTGAATTCCTAGTTTCAAATTTCTTTGATAGCATAAAAGTTAACAGCAAGTTTAAAGAGAGCTTAAAGAGTAAAAAGTAGTATAGTAGTATAAGATCTGGCCGTTCGTATTATACCTATGACTCTTTAAGAACCCGCTAGGCACAAGATCGCAAATTTATTAATTGATTCATTTTAAAGATGCAGATATTTGAGTTGACTCGGATCTGAGTTACCATCCCTAATAGAGGAGGAGAAGGAGGGTTATTGCTCTATCTGGTCTGGGTGATAAAAAATTCGCAGGGTGCGTGCTCACTGTAATGCACCCTTAGTCAGATCATGCCCTGCCTTCAAAAAAATTTACATCCCCTCTAGTTGGAAAGAGGTTAAAGTACTTTTTATACCAGGAAAAGCCTCCAAACAAGACTCAAAGACTTCAGGCCAATCAGCCTATCATTCTTTCTATTAACCCTTAGCTGGACCTGGGGGTGCAGGGACACCCCAGATCTAAAAAAAACCGCTTTTCATGACATAAATCTTGAAAATAATATATGCGGGACCACAGAAGTACACTATCTTGAAGGTTGTGTGTTAGATGGAGCTATTTACATTGCTTTTGCGCGGGTGCGGGAGTCCACACAATCAAAAAATATAGGAGTTTTGATGTTTTGAAGCAAAATGTCGTGTTATCATGTTTTTTTGCACCTTAATTTTTTTTCTTTCGTAGTAATAAAAAAAATTCTCATCTATTAATACATAAAAAAGGGTTGTCAAAGATCCCACCTTGATTTTTTTAACGGTCAATATTGGATATTTTCCATGGAAATGATTTTTTTTGCGTAGGGTGCGTGGACACCCCATAGGCCAGTTATGTTACAAAATCGAGGTGGGCCAGCTAAGGGTTAAAGACTCTAGAAATGCTAATCGAATTATATTTGAGGCAGACCACACTATCTGGTGCACAACACTTCTGTACAAAGGGCACATCTATCGATACTGTTCTTCAATCATTGGTTTCAACAATTCAAAAATCATTCGAGGTCAAGGAGTATACATTAGTGGTAATCCTTGGCATAGCGTTTAACAACGTAACCCCGAACGCCATTGAGGAGGAGGAGGACTTCCGCTTCAATATGTTGTAACTGTGAGCAAAAGGAAAATTTCCTCAAGCCCTCTGTGATCTCATGGAGGTGGCGTAACGAACTCTTTCCAGCAGGGGTACCATCCACAAACTCAGCATTAACCCAGTAAACACGGAATTAGTCATCTTCAAGAGAAGGTATAAAACCCCATCTTAGGCTCAAACTTAGCAATAGTGGCAAATATCTGGGAGTAGTCCTGGAGAAGAAGCTCCTCTGGAATGAAAACACAGAAGAGCGCATTAAGAAAGCGAACATAGCGCTTTTCCATTGCTAAATATCCACTGGGACGACGTAGGGCCTCTCCCTAACATAATACGACTTATCCACAAATCCCGCCCAATTCTCCAGCGCAGCCCATAGAATAAAAGAATCTGGATTTTAGACCGGAATCAGGGGAGCGCACACAAATTTTGCTGAACTCTGTTTTCATCTCCATAAAAACCGACTTTTGCATCTCTGAGGTTACCCACAACGAACTACGGAGTCCACATCTCTTCACGTTGTGAATGAATAAATAGATCACACAGTCTTCAGAATGCCATAAAATTCTTTACTGACGACTCCAAGCTCGAGATTCCCGTAGGAGGAGGAGTCTTTTCCCCGGAACTTGGGATTGAAATCTCCTTCCCACTACCCGAGCACTGCAGTGTATACCAAGTGGAGGTTCTAGCCATACATGAAGCTGTTCCGCAAATAAACCGCTAAGGCGATAGAAGTCCGACGGTCTACATTTTCTCAGATAGTCAAACGGCTCTGAAGGCCCTGTGCTCTTGCATCTCTTGCATCATTCTATCTCTGAATGCCGCAGATCACTTAACGAGATGGCTCAGCAATCCAGGACTCAGTACCTCGTAACTGCCTAACTGAGAACCTCAAATAAAGTATACCGCATATATAGTATTGGTGACATGCTGCACTAGATATGTCCAAGGTTGACTTGATTCCAAGGTATTGGTATTGACAATATTTTAGTGTACTGGAATCGAGCATTTTCTTTCTGCTCTATCAATCAAGGTTGTATTGGAAGGCGTCAAATCTAAACCCCACACCATCTCTGCCGGTGTTCCATAAGACTCAATTCTATGGCCTAATCTTTTCATAGTTTTAACAAAGGAACCACTTTAAAACCCCCCAAACCCCCTTCAAAGCCCTTTATGATGGCAGTACTCAGCATTACTCTCCTGGCTTTGACAATGTGAAACCAATACGTGCCAGAGTATATTATATAAACTCCACTTCAACTGGCAGGGACATCGAACTCATTAACCGTTGATCCAGAGGTGTCGAAAAAGGTGATGCTGGTAATTCGATACAGTACAGTTCAGGTTAAACACATGAAATGACTCAAAATAAGAAAGTTGTTTATAAAATTAAATTATAACACTACAGTACCCTAATCAAGCTCTTCCGAATTGAATTATTTGCACTATCTAACATAACGCTGTCAGTCATTTTACACCATGCCTTATTGAACATGTCAAGATCTTCCACTGCTCTGCACAGAAACCATGTAACAATGCTCCATATTCCCGATGTAATGCAATACGTCACATCACAAATAATGAACTTAGGTTTTAGTTGAGTAACTTCGTACATGCATTTGAAAAATTCAATTTAATCTATTTGAAAATCTTTCTTCAACAATTCCCACTATATAACTACTAAATTCAAGTAACCACTTTCCTTTTATTCCTACACTATAGTCTTCACAGCCTTCCTTCACCATTCACCATAGTATAAAATTTAAATGTACACTGATCCCATTCCTGCAATATCAAACTTTCCCACAAAAAGGATGTGATGTGGGGGGAAGAACTGCTCCTAGCTCATTGCTGACCATTTGATATGTGTCTTAATTTAAACTCTAGGGCGGAGGAGGGTGTGGATGCAGAATGCTCGAATGTCTACATATTTAGATGTTTCAATCTACATAAATATTCAAGATGCCTACGATTTGGCTTCCTTTATGCAAACAAACATTCATGAACTCCATCGGGAGCCATTCAGGAGCTAGAATACAACTTTAGGATTCAGTCTGGAGAAAATTATAGGCAAACACTAAAAATGCGGAGTCATTTCACCATGGACGAGAAATGCATTTGAATATTTAGAGAATGGATTTTCTAGCTAAACTTAAATGTTTCTGCCATTTTGGTTAATTAGAAAAGGGGTTGTCTGAATTTTGTATTTGGTTTACTTTGTATGATCTTGTGGGTAAGGGTTGTTTGAATTAAATTTAGTTTTAGTAAAATGAAGCGAATTTGTCTTGAATAGGTTTTATTTGGAGCTACGTCTATGCATGTTCTTCTTTATCTTGTCGGTAAGCATTGTCCCTAAATTTGTAAAGCTCTTTACAATTTCAAATTCAGCACCGCTGAATTACTAGTTAGCACGTTATTTGAAGAAGACTAATTATTATTTCACCCCCAAGCATTTCTCAGAGCGTTGGAGGTACTATTCAGCGCAGCTGAATTCTCCCAGCTTCAATACGATGTGATCTTTAAAAATTTCCCAACTATGTCATAGTTTGTCCTTCTTCTAACGGTATTAAATCTAGAGTTATGGAAAGCCCTCGAGCAAGCTGACAACCACCAGCACCAACGTGTCAACCCATTGCATAGTCATAGGCGCATATCCCAAGGTAGCTAAACCGCATTGCATACCTTTAGGATCTAAGAGCTCGGCACATCATGGACATAAACCCCTATTGCAAACTTTTAGGCACCTCACTACACCACGGACGTAAACCTGATTGTAAACTCCTATGGTGAAAAGGGTGTCTAGCATGCAAGAGCATTCAGGAACTTTGCAGCCTTACTATTGATGGTAGTCGGTCTCCTTAACCCCAATGCTATCAAGACCGGAAGATGGGTTAATGAATAACTTATATTTACGGTTTCTGAACTTAGACGAACAACTACCACTTTTTTTGATAGATGCAGTTTTTGTTTCACTAAAGGCTTTGGATAAGTAAATGATTGTTGCTATTCCTTATAAATTAGGCTTACAGCCTCCTTCTATCTATCGATTTACCATCCATTAGCAGTTGGGAATACAAACATTGTGCTTTCTTCATTCAGTTTAATGACTGTGGCGGTCATTTTCCGTACTTGGCAATCAATATCTAATTTTTATTTGAACATATTATGCAATACGAAAATTCAGTGAATGATAATTGACTACCGTTTCATATTGATTTTGAGAGTGAGCATCAGTCCGCCCCCGCCCGCCCGCCTCATCATTTTGGCCCATAAATATTCCAGCAATGCTGACTATTCAATATACCGACTCAAGTTGAAATATCAGAATCAAATTTTCGTTATATTGGAAGCCGCGCTGTGAATAGCTGCGTACAATCCCCACCCACAATGAATAAAGTTTATCTGAAAGCTGACGTAGGGCACGCAAAGTGAAAGTTCCACAGCAGGGGAGCGAATGTAGCAATCAAGTTGGCATCGTTGCACGCAAGAATGGCGGGGGGCTTTAAAAGTCCACAAAGTTTCAAACAATGCCGCAAAGGGGGGACAGGGATTGGGGAAGTTATATATTTATTGTTCCAATACACTAACACACCCACACAGATTCCTTATAATGCTGCCATCCCTTATGAAATATATTGCACATCATGAAGGGTCTATGCTATGCGAACAAGCGCCCTAAAGGAACGTACATAATAATGCAACTTTCTGACGGTTCATGAGAGTGTTCTAGACGGTTGGCAGATGGGGGGATGGTTCGAGAGGGTAGAAAGGCTTTCTCAGTTTCCTTAACAAGGCGTCAATATTCAGCTTCCCAATCACAAACAGTAAATTTCGCGAAAGTTTAATGTTTCAGGATTGTTTCCAAAGTTTGCTTGTACTTAATTAAATCCTGTGAAGCCTCATAATGAGTTAAAGCCTTAATAATAGCTTCAAATATTTTTCAATGTAAATGAGGGTAGGTAATAATTTAGATATTGCGGCAAATGAATTTCGGCGATAAAATCGCGATTTAAATTGATTTACGCCATTAACTCTATTAGAGCGCGGGGCAAACCCCCAAAAATTATTGCAAAATTGTTTTGCCACTTTTATGAGCAGAGAGAGAGAGGGTCATGTTTGAGTTATTGTGATTGTATTGTTTTGACCTTCGTGATTTTTGGCTTGTGTGATTTTGTTTTTGGAAGTGTTAATTTAATAGAATATAATTGCTATAATGGACTGAAGAAATATGATAAGAGTGAGTGTAAATGCTAATTAGCATGATTAAATATTTGGACACTGGGCAAATTAAAATAAAAGTTAAATTACAGTTGGAGAGTGGGCTGCCATATTCAATTCATAAATACCTCCTTCTATTCACTAAAATGCAAGATTTATTAACAAATATATTCAAAATTCGTTAGTTGTTCTCAACAACCTGCAGCACACAAAAAGCTTTTCATCCAAACCTCATCTAAGTTTTCATCTAAAAGCTCATCAAAAGCTTTCAACTAGAGCTTTTGTGACGTCATAGTCTTTTCTTATTCTAAGAAAATTTTTAATGAAATCCGTGAAACTTAGGTCCAAGTTGTACCGTTTGGATAAAAAAACGGCGGAATTTTTTGGGTTGATAAGCCCAGGTACACTATTTTTGATGTTCTCGGAGTTCTGTTATCAATGTGGTTCAAGGTATAAGGGCGTAGTACCCTAGGTGCGAGCATGGACCGTTTAGAAACTCGACGAAGGGGTGTTCGAAGAAATATTCTTGCATGATGCTAAGTCGGTAGGAGGTACCAGGGAAGGGGCAGAGCGGATTGAAGAATCTGTAAAGCAGGCATGAGACGTGTCGGGAGCCGTCGACACTCACCAAACTTCTGGTGGAACGGCAAGATCGACGAATACCGAAAGGCCTGCCGGAGAGCGAGAAGAAAAATCGGACTCGCCCGTATTTCGAAGAGCCCCTTAAAAGTAGAAGTAAATCAGAGCACTTCGAAAGGTTGTGCAGAGAAGCAGACTCGGACCCCTGGGGCGGAGCCTATAGAACGGTCATGTCAGAATTCAAGAGCAAGCGCTATGCTCTAATCACATGTCTCGCGCTGCTCCAAAGTATAGAGTATGTCCTGTTTCCACAGAATGTACCCACCGGTTATCTACCCACCCTTCAGGTGAACCCAGAAGCGGTACCCATGGTCGCAAAAAAAGGTAGCCATCAATAAGGCTGCCGGCATGGATAGCTTACCAAACAAAGCCGTTAAGCTAACACCTACGATAGCGCCATACAGGTTCGCTGAGTTCTTCACAGCGTGGCTGAGATAGAAGATCTTCCCACAACGATGGAAACAGCAGAAACTCATACTGCTACCGAAGCCGAACAAGCCTTTAGGGAACTCATGGTCCTACAGACCGATATATCTCCTTAGTCGCATAGGAAAACTTTTCGAGCAAGCGATCTGTAACAGGATACTGCCTAGCGTCGAAAGGGGAGGAGGCTTGTCGGACAAGCAATTCGGCTTCTGGAAGGCACGGTCAACATGGTGCTGGGCATAGCAAGAGGCAGCATAGAGAAAAATAATTGTGGCACATTGATTACCCTCGAGGTAAAGAATGCTTTCAATTCAGCGAGATGGAGATAGGCGATAGTTGAGGCGTTGATCAAGCTAGCTACACCAAAGTATTTAGTGCGGGTAGTAGCTGACTACCTTAAGGGTACATCGCTTCATTGTGATTCGAGAGATGGTCCGAAGGTGTTCGCGACAATATGCATGGGTTCCACAGGGCTCCGTCCTGGGACTTCCCCTATGGATCGCAATGTACACTGATGTGTTGGGGCCTCGCCTTCCAAAGGAAGCAATGGCGATCTGGCTCGCTGATGACATTAGGGTAGTGATCGGAGTTCCCCTAGAGGTTAGCAAGCCCGAGTCACTTACAAGGATTAGGCGCTTATACGCTCCGACCTTTCGGCGTATCGGAGGGAATCTCTTGTGACCAGCACTCTTTAGCGACCAGCTGTCCACGTAGCCATCGGTACGGTGGTTTAATAGTGACCAAAGGGGACTTCCAAAAAAAGAAGGGGAGATGAACCTAGCTTCGTTTTGGCTCTTTGCATTAGCATTAGCACGACCACCAAACTGAGAGTAGTGTTCGACGCATCTCGTCCAACTGCCAATGGAAATTCATTAAATAGCTTATTATTGAATGGACCAGTAATACAAGACTCGTTAATGTCCACTCTCCTGCGATGGAGAAAATATCGAATTGCTTACATGGCAGCCATAGAGAAGATGTACCGGCAGATACGAGTTCATCCAAACGATGCCGATTATCAACGAATAGTTTGGAGGGAATCACCAGATCAACCCATACAAGACTACAAACTGTTAACCGTAACGTTCGGGACAAAGAGTGCTCCTTTTCTTGCCATCCGAACTATGCACCAATTAGCGAAAGCTGAATCAAAAACTTTCCAAATCGGCTCCAACGCAGTACTCAACGATTTTTACGTCGACGATTTGATGACTGGCGCCGACAACATAGAAGAAGCAAGAGAGAAACAAAAACAACTAATTCAGCTTCTTCGAGCTGGAGGACTAGAACTTCGAAAATGGGCCGCAAATCACAACGCCATCTTGGAAGAAGTTCCGGCAGCCAAACGGGAGGTCTCATTTCCTCTCGCAGTGAACGCAGAGGAAGTCAAGGCTCTTGGCTTATTATGGAATCCTGCCAACGATACATTATCTTACAAGGTCAGCATGGAGTCAGCACCAGAAATATATACAAAACGGAAAATATTGTCCGAAATTGCGAAGCTGTTCGACCCCATCGGCTGGCTTACCCCAATAACAATTAATGCCAAAATACTCATACAAAGTCTTTGGCTGACAAAACTCGACTGGGATGAAACGGTCCCGATCAACATCGATCAACAATGGCGCAGGTTCCGAGCAGCACTCCAAGTCATCCAAACTATTCAAATCCCGCGGTGGATTGAAGCTCACAACAAAATCCAGAAAATCGAAATCCATGGATTTTGCGACGCATCCATCAAAGCATATGCAGCAGCCGTATACATCCGGACACAGGACGAAGACGGCAACTGCCATTGCCACTTAATCGCTGCCAAAAGCAAAGTGGCACCCATCAAGACCATATCACTGCCAAAGCTAGAGTTATGCGGAGCACACTTGTTGGCCAAATTACTGGCGCAAGTAAAGGACAACCCGGCCGACTGCGCCACAAGAGGATTATCACCGAGCGAATTGAAACCACATAAGTTATGGTGGACGGGCCCTCACTGGCTACAACAGACAAAGGAGCACTGGCCCGAAAAGAAGGAAACCCAAGATACCACGAAAGGATTACGGAAAACAATCACCAATGTACACAGTGTTTTAGCCAACCAACAACGAACCCTGAGAAAAATAGCCCAATGGCGTTTCCGCCGGAAAACAAAAACTTCTTCATCAGCTTCCTCGAAACACTTTTTTGAAGGTTAACGCTTCAAGGCGGGGAGAATGTTCCGGCTATACTGAAAAAAAAGGAAGAGAGCCAAGCAAAAGGAAATCAATAAATAAAAACACAAATTTAACTATTTCTTCTATTTTATTAAAATCAACGAAACAAAACTACATGAATACATAAAAATACAAACAAACACCTATTTACCGGTGGGCTTTCTAGTTCATCGAGCTTATCAGCGCCGACATTGCCGGTGAGTTGTCGGTTAACCCTGCGACAGAATTGTAGCAGTTCTTGAATCTCCCGGTGTTGCACTATTGCTGTAAAATAAACGCAATAAGAAGAGGATAGGATAGCAAACATTGAGGTGCCAGCAATTTTGAATTGTGACGATAAAATAAAGTTCAATGAAATTAAGCAGTTGTTATCCTTCCATATTTGATAGCTGAAACAATAAAACCCCATTCCCTTGCTACGAACATAACTTAACTAATAGTTTAAGGTATGTTCTCGGATGTGTTAGGAAGCCTTGATAATTCAAAATAACTACAGTAAATCAATATAATGTTTGCCTTAAACTTAACCTCAAACTCTGCAGATAAGAAAAGGGAATTACTGAGAATAATTCTCGAAATCAATCACTGACTTTTGTGTTACATTCTAAACTGAATGCGCTCAAGGGCTTCTATTGTTACCCTGCTGAAGTTGGTTTGGCTTAACTAGAAACAGAAATTCCTCAATGCCTTTGATCAGAATGGAAATGTCGAATTTCAATTAACAATCCCAGAATCGAAACTTCCTTGTAATTTCGTTAATGTGATGAACTTTGACTATGCACTCCTTAAGATTTCTAGGAAATAAAGTACTGCCAATGGTGTAATTAATCTTAAAAAAAAGGTATTTCCCCTCCTTTCACCCATTTTGAATTATATTCCATTTCCCTTTCACCAAAACCGAAAAAAAATCTCTAGTTTTTTTCCAAAGTTAATTTAAAGAAATTGTAAATCTAAAGAAAACAAAACACCCCCGCTCCTTGTAATCAAAAACAGTGGCAAGTAAAAGTTTGGCTTTTTTGGAGCCCGGTTTTTCCCCTTATTCCTTGCTCTAAATTTCAATCAAAAACTTTTATTACTCCTTGAACGTAGTCTAAATTCTTGATGTCACCCTTAAGGGCTAGGAAATTGCTTTTTATTTTGTTTCCTCTTTCTTTTTCCCGAAGTGGTTTTTCTGACTTTTTCTGTCGACATCTTTATAAATAAAAAAAATAAAAAAAAATGTTTTTTTTTTCTTCATCTTTATTAAAATTTGTGGGTAAAATTCCTCCACACCCTGCATGTCACTGGGGATAGGCGCTGAATTTATTATGTAAAAGCGACACAGAAAATCTCAAAAAAGAGACTTTTAGCAAAAAAGTTTTTGGGTTCATTCCAAAAAATATTTGAATACAAGCAAACGCAAAGCAAACTAATATTAAATGTATTGTTCGCCCCGCTCGAGTGTGGGACTTGCTTGACTGCTCTGAGACAAAACTTTCTTCAAGTCGAAAGGGGCGGCGGGAGGGTATTTCTAACGCCGCACCAAACCACCCTCATGCTGGCCCAGCAGCGCCGCACCACCCAAAAAGAGCCGTAATAATTGTCAAGAACATGGGGTGGGAGGCGTGCCTCTTAAGGTCATGATTGCTAAGTGGAAAGTTGTAATGAATTAAGTCCCAAGGCCTCATGGGGTTGGTAAATTGACAACTTGGGAGGGAAATGCAAATTCATAAAATCATTTTGAAAGGACGAAAAAGGGGAAAAATGTCCTGGAGTTTTTTTTTCTGGATTTTTTTTTTTATTTAGGGTTTTTAAATCTGGGCGATTTCCCTTCAATATATGCAAAGATCCAGGACTTGCTTTGGCTATATCGCATATCATTATCTAATGTAAGTTAATCTACTAGAGTATGTATCTAGTATAAGACATTAAAGCAGGATTTAGTATTGCACATATAACACCACCATCCACAACATTACAAATAGATGATAGTAGAAAGTATGTTTCTTCAACACAGCACATGCACAGTACATGTAATTTGAAAGGCAATGAGTGTTCGGTGCAACACACTGTATCATAATCGTAGTCATAACGTAAATACCAAAGGAATAAGTTCCTAATTAATAGTAGAATAAGGACGACCCACTTATCCGGGAAAAAATTAGAACTCGGCCTCAGTGAAGAAAGAGAAATTCCGGAAAACGAGGTCAGGTATATAAATGACACTTAATTTTGGGAATACCACTACCCTGCTGACCCCATCTTAAATCAGAAAAAGATCGGAAGGACTAGCAGCTAGAACAACATCCATAGCAGCGCCTGATAACTGCCTAGAACTGTTGGAGAAGCTTCTAGTAAGTTTCAACCGCATGCTGGGAGAGCTTGTCGCTGTTTCGGCTTCAACATCTTGAGACCTGGCTGTCATCTCAAATCATGTCATCTAGCTTAGTTCTTTCAATACTGAATTAGGCAAATTAAAAGACGAAGTTTAAACCGTCCAGGATGATCTCCTCGTAGTATCTAATGAGCCCGAGGATTTACGTCGTCAATCTAGTCGCCTTGAGTCACCGATTGTAAATGACACGAAGGTGGACCCGCTATTAATTGTTAAGTAGCCTTCTGTTATTGAACAGCAAGAGTTCCTGATAAAAAGTCGCAAGCACGGTCAGGGACGGCGCTTTCATACGTGCAAATGGTGCACTTGCACCGGGCGCAACTTGACGGAGGCGCATTTTCAGAAATTAAGAACTAAATAAAAAAATTAAAAATTGTTTCCGTGACTTCATTTTCACATATCTCTTTCATTACCACGACTTACTTTCCCAGTTTATTTTCTAGATAAAGTATTCAGTACGCCTGTCTCCGACTCATGTGTATCCCGCGGGCGCAAGAAGTTACAAAATTTACCAAATTTATTTTCCTGTACTTTGTCATACAAAAAAAAAACTGCGAAACGGACATGCAGGAACTAACTCGAGATTTTAACTTCGAGATTTTCATAAAATATTGGCCCATGTATGTTTTTAAACCAAAATATTTTATTAACAAAGTGAAGGGGGGCAGACCTTCGGCTTCGGGAATCAGAAGAAACATTCATAAATGATAGAAAAATCCCAAATGATTTGAAAATTCTTTAAAAAGTGCCATATACACTCCAACAAAGGAAAAACAATTATTTCGATGCCTCTGTACTGCTGTTTACTGCGATTGATATAAACTGCAGGGTGCTGTTGGAGCGATTTTAAATTTTGTTCCGACATATTTGTTAGAAGAGGTAAATGCACGGAAATGAGGAGAATTTTCATTGTCCTTCACTAAAATCAAAAAAATTAATAGCTGATGGGTCACTTTATGGCATACTGCACCGGGCGCAAAAAAAACAAAGCGCCGGCACTAAGTACGGTACTCTAGCACTGAAGAAACTTAACTTGCGATTTTCATCTAATAGTCATATATTGCGGACAGCACGCCCTAAGAGGAATCTTGTAGCCACTGTTTCTTCTCGTAGTGGCTTTACTTTTGTGCAAATGGAGAAAAAAAGGCGGGCACAAATATTTACTTTGTTACCTGAATGAGGTAGCCAACTCTGCGTCAACTCTTGGATCACTGTGAAGAATTTTTGTATAGCAGCTCTTTGCAACTGGGGTCAGCGTCAACCATCTAAGTATGAATTTAAGGATGCAATGACCTCCTATTTTTAAGTTAATATTAAGGTCTCATATATTTCCTCCTCACTTTGTTTTACTCTTTCTTCTACGTCTCTTCCTCCTTTGTTTTCCTCTGCTTTCTAGATAGGTTTCTAGGTGCAATTGCGACATTAGTTCTTTTTAATTTCTCTAAGGCGTTTGATTCTGTGGTTCACTCGCTTCTCATTTCTAAGCTTAGCCAGCTCTACAACTTTTCCTCTTCTGCAAACCCGTCTTTTTTCTTCTCTGCTTTTATCATCCTTCCTACCTGTACCCTTGGGTGTTTCACAAGGTACAATCCTTGCCCCCCCCCCCCTCCTTATCTCTTTGTATGTTAATGATCTTCCCTCAAATATCCATGGCAACTCCTTTCATTTATACGCTGATAGTCTACAGCTACATACTTCTTGCCCTCCCAATGAGATTGAATCCTGCATTTTGATCTCAGTAATGCCTTATACCCGATAAATGATTGGAGCTCTTCTAATTTCCTCAAACTTAAACCTAATAAATCCCAAGTACTCATTCTTAATCGCCGTTCTCTATCTTTGGGCAATATTCCAGCTATTTCACTTAATAATGTTCATCTTCACATTGTTGACTGTGTTAATAATCTTGGTATTGCCATTAATCTATCTTGCTGCAAACATGTCTCACTTATGCTTTCCAAAATCTATGGCACGGTACGTAGACTTAGCCTTCATGGTAGTATTTTATTATCGTACTATTTGGCTCAAGCTTGTTAAAGCTCTTATTGTTGCACACTTCCTCTATGGCTGCCTTGCATTTATACCCCTTGATGCATCTTGCTGTTAACGTCTCTCAGTCGCATTTAATGATTGTTTAAGGTTCATTTTTCTCTTGAGAAGATCAGATCATGTGTCTTGTGTACGAAACTCCTTGCTAGGTTTTGACTTCTTTTGTTTTGTAATAAAATAAGTTCTTCTTACCTCTCAGAATTCTTCTTTCCTCTGCAATCCATGCTTTCGATTAATTTTTTTTATTCCTGTACACCTATTTTTTTTATTCCTGTACCCTAATGGGTAGCCGTTCCTTCTTTGTGCATTCGTTTAGACTTTGAAATAACCTCCCTAGCAATATTCAAAGAATAGACACAGCCAACACTTTCAGAAAGCAAGCATCCTTTTCCTATCTCCCTCTTCTTCTCTTTAGTATTTTCTTTTTCTCTGTCCACTTATTCCTCTATCTCCTGCTCTTTTCCTTTCTTGGTCCTTACTCCAAAACTTTTCCTTCTTTCTCATCTTGTCCCTCTTCTAGTTTATTAAGTTTAGGTTAGTTCATCTATTATGTATGTATTATGGGCCTCGGCAGCTTAAGGAGTAAGACGTCTGGCTACCATCGCAGAGGTCCCGGGTGCGAATCCCGGCAGCCCCACGGTCCTTCGACTTTTCCACTTTCTCGCCTACATAACTTTCCTTCTTTCTTCTTCCCTCTCTACATTCCTGATTTCACCTGTCAGAGCCTGATGTCGATTGGTGAAAATTTTACTGAGTTATAGAAGCGCTCAATTGATACAGCACTAATTCAACAAAAAGAAGTTGCAGGAGGCTCACAATGTAAATTGGGCTTAATTACTCGAATTACACCAATATTCCTGGAACGGCAGCACCGCTCTGTATATCGCGTTTGTATGATCGATTCCCAGTCATTGATGTACACTAATAGTCTTTTCGTTAGACTATTAAAACCTCACGTCTCTAGGGTCGTTACTTGAGACCATCTTTCACTCATGCATCCTCTATCCTCTTTCATAATTCATCTAAATATTTGCGGTCTGACTTTTGATAGAATTTCACAAAAATTTGTAATTGAAAAATCCCATCAAAAACGACCAAAATCGATTTATAAACATCCCGAACAGTTGTGCACTTGTGGTCGTATTAATATAGTCGATCTGGAGAATGATGTGTAGTTGTACCTTTAACAAATGATGTTTACATGACCCCGGAAAAGCCATTGTCAGCCTCCCAAATTAAGAAAATTGACAATCTGAGAGATGTCAACCGCTCGTGATTAATGATTTCTAGAAAGGAGGAGAAAAAAGTACTAAGAGACGATTTAAGGACTCGTAGAGTCACCTTAGTATGGTGTGACGGTATGTACATACCACGAGCAAACCTTATTTTGATTGATTCTGTTTCAAGGCATCCAGTATCAGAGGAAGGCTGGGATTAGGTAGATGTATAGTTGAGGATGTTTACTGGAAAATGTATTTTCAAGCACCGCTACAAGGATGACTAGCTTGAGTTGTGAAGGACTTTCTTCTGGATACTTGTGATAAGGTATGTTAACACATTTTTTGTACGATTGCTTATCATAGACAAAAGTAATGCGTCATTATAGACGTATTATGGTAAATACTTTTATCAATGTGGAGGAATGACGTAAGATGTAGCCTTGAACAGGATGGCGGAGGATTGAAGATTGATTGGAGTGGATTTTTCGGAACTCTTTTAAAAATATTTCTTTTAGAGATAACAAAAATAGATTTGGTTCAAATAAAAACTTTGTAAATAATGTTTAAAAATATGAGAAAATATGAGTTCAGAAAGAAAATAATAATGTCAAATGATTTGAATGGGTTTAAGTAAGAATAGCTTGGAAAGGTATTTCAAGAGATCTTTATTACTAAGGTAATAAGGCATACTTTTTTCTAGGGCTTATTCTATTATTCTATGTAAATAAAAATGTTGGAAGAAATGTTTTATCACAGTTTATTACAAGAGTCATTTATTTTAGGTATAGGCTGAATATAACCCAGTTTTCCATTGATCTGAATAAACTCTGGAGAAGTATGGAAGGTCAAAAAGTTTTCACAGAGTTTTACCCATATATGTATCTTATATAAATTCATCCAATGGATTTATTGTCGTCACGATCCTTGAGAGATTTGTAATCTCTATAGGCGACTTCTTTGGTTGCCTTCATACAGTACTGATTAAGCGCCATTAATGACGTCTGGACTTTATGGATTTGGAGGGCTGAGGGTTGAAAAACCCATTAAAATTTTGGTGATACAGAGAGTGACAAACTTGAAATTATGTTTCTGAAAACACAGATTCCAATCAGCAGCTTACTGAGTAAAAATGAAACTCCCCCTCACCTAGCATGCATCAGGGGGGAACTAGGCCGCACGGCGCCCGCAGCTAGCATGCACGCTAGAGTAAACGAAAGACTCGCCCGTACAGCAGGAACGCGCGCAAGTAAAAATGAAACAACAACGAACAATATCAAGGCGAGTCTTATTGCTCAAAGTCGAAGTGTTTCATTCGTTCCCGCTGATCGACGAGGTCCAGACAGCTGTCCGAGATCCATGGCTAGGTGGACACAACTCCATTGTACACCACACAATAAACTCCGACAACTGCCTTTCCTCTTCATCGATATCGTCCGGCATTGCGAGCACCACGAATTTGTTGGATAATGCCATTTGAAACTCTCGGCCGATGGTCTCGTAGGCACGCATGCCCCGTTCTTCTTGGCTGGTGGTGGAGCCGTTTTCCTCGCTCTTTGAAATCGCATCTGTAATTTCGCTCGAACAAGATAATCGTCCGATCCGCCATTGGGCCCACGCATTAGGCGTACATCTTTGAACGTCGATTGGAATCGTGCGATGATCAAAACGTATTCTAACATGGCCGAGTCGTTGCCGAATGGATTTCGTCAGGTCAAATTGTTTGACGCTGCGAATTAAAGCAGGCGTAAGCCGTTGTCGTTAATTACTCCGTGTCTGAATTTGCCCATCGTTCCTTCCCAGCGAGTGTGATTAATTCGGTTCGAAGTAGCATATCCAGCGTCTGTTGAAGCTGGTCGTAAAATTCGTCGTTGGGCTGGTTGGAAAGCGATAACGCTGCTGGCAGCCCATCGATCGAACATAAAAACCCGACGCCCGCCTTTGGTCTCTCACCGCCAGAGTAGTAAATCGTCATCGTTTCGTCGATTGTTGGCGGGACGATCGTCAATGTCCAGGATCCGGTAAGCCGTAGTTCCGATAGCGCAGCAACTGGTATTTTGCATTTCAATAATTCCATTGCTATGATTCCTTTTTGACCGACATGATGCACTGTTCGTACATTCCACGCGGCGAATTGAATTTCCATTTTCGGTGTGACTAATTTGGGCGCTCGGCCAGTAACCAACTTCACACCAGCATCCCTGGTCCTCAGCGCTAGCAGATCGGCAGCCCCGGATACAGAAGCATTATTTCGTGAATAGTTAGTTCGTATATCCACGCGATTTCTTGCGTAGTTTCGTCGGTTTCCAAATTCGGGTCAATTCGGCAGGTTAACCACCCTCCTCTTTCACACCTTGGTCTTGGGACCAGACGACGGCAGAGTTAAAAAATTTAATGAAATTTTATAAACCAATCAAGATCAATTAATTAATTCACCACTTTTCATTGACCTGCTGCAACATCTTGGATTAAATTTTCTCTTATTATTTTCTATTATTTTGCGCCCCGTCCAATTGCACCCGGTGCAAGTAAACCATTAGCACTTTTAAAAGCGCCTCACTCGACACCAGTTCTAAGACGATTTGCTGGAATCTCTATTCGGCTCAAATTTTTCTTTGTCCGACTCAACTATCCATCTTCTTCCTCAAGTAATAAACATACTCAATGGACAGGGTCTTCAGGCCTAGATGCCTCAAGGAGCTCTAAGGCAACAGATCCACTGGACTCTACAAGATACCACCTATCATATGAAAGAAATGCGCCTCATGTTTGGCTAAACCCCTGAGCCAACTTTTTGCCCTTAATTTTCTCTGGAGTATACCCAGACTCTTGGAAACTTAAACATGTTCGCCCCATTTTTTAACTTCCCAGTATAGGAAGTTATTGTAATCGGTCCGAAAATCGAAATCGAAAATTTCAACGTATTTTCATCTTTCAAGGTCCCAGGAGCATTTTAAGCAAGAAATTGGGAGGAAGTATGTGTGTGTGTGTATGTGCGTACGGATGTGGTCATTTTTTCCTGCACGATATCGCGCGAACCAAAACTGATATCGACTTCGTTGAGGTGTCGTTCGAAGCGTATTAACCGAAATATGATCTGAAAAGATTTTCATGAAATTCGGTCCAGCCGTTTTTTTGTTTAAGCGGCGTAAGTGATTTTTGTACCTGCACGATATCGCCCGAACCACGAAAGATATTGACTTACTTGAGGTGCCGTTCGAAGCGTATTAGCGACAATATAATCTGAAAAGATTTTTATAATATTCGGTCCAGCGGTTTTTTCGTTTAAATGACTTAAGTGATTTTTGTACCTGCACGATACCGCGCGAACTAAAAGCTATATCGACTTCATTTAGGTGCCGAAAAACATTAATACATAAATTTTATATACATTTTCGTCATCCTAATCTTGTAATTGCGCACATTTAGTTCGGCATTTTAGCGAAAATATTGATAAACAATTGTGACAAATTCTCGGTATTATACATAATTCTACATTGCCTATTGTTCATTTATTATTAAAATATTCAATCATAATATTCAACATCCATCATACTGGGAAGTTGATCGTGTGGACCGAAAGGGTCGAACCCACATCCCAACTAGTTTATTATAAGGAATGAGGGGGCAACCCATATGGTGAACACTGCTGCCAAGTTAGGCCTATTGTGTACGTACCCCACAAGCGGAACAGACTACCGGCCTTCCGGATGAAGGCAAGAAGGTCTTTAATTAATGAAGACCGGACTTGAGCAGGGCTCAAGAACTCTCGGATAAACGTTCTTCTTCTAAACCAGATCAGAGCAGGACAATCACAAAGAATATGTGTGGAAGTCTCGTCGTCTTCCAAGCAGAGTAGGCATTCTGTCTCTAGGTTGTGTAGGTGGTACTGCAGTCCTACATGACCAATGGGATAACCCACCAGCAGCTTTAGGTCCGCTCTGTTTAGAGTGATAGTGCCCCTTAAGGCAAAGGGTCTTAAGATCTTTAGCCTGTCTTAAACCTGGGACTGACTCCCAATAGGCTAGGTGTATTCTCTTAATCCACTCTTCTATCAAGGACTTGGAGGTGGACCAAGAGATGCCACAGAAGGGTTCTGGGCCCTGGAACAACGTCTCAGATCCCAGATATCCATGTGTCCTTTGACCGTGTGGGGCCAGTTGGATGAGATCTGAAGTCTCAAGGCACTTATGGCGGCAGATTTCCATAATGAAGAGATGCAAAGGGGTCAATCCAATGATTGCTTCCATTGCAGCTGTGGGACAGGTCCGCATAGCTCCGGTAATGGAAAGGCAAGCAAGCCGTTGCAGTTTGTTGCACTTGAGGATCGACGTAACCTGTTTAGTCTTGGGCCACCAAACTATAGCAGCATAAGTGACAACAGGTTTAACGATCGTATTGTTCATCCACTACATCATTTGCGATGTAAGACCCCCTTACCCAGAAGCCTTTTGCAGGCCCATATGGCCCTTGAGGGTTTGCTGATGAGGTAATCAAGTTGAGGGTTCCAGTTCAGCCTCTCGTCTAAATTTACTCCCAAATATTTGACTGAATCTGAGTACTCAACTGTGGTATCCTGGATACAGATAGGACCTAGGTCTACTTTGTAGCGTTTGGAAAAAGGTACCAGGACAGCCTTATTTGGGCTGATTGACAGACCCTCCTTGGTACACCATCTTTGAACTTCGCCCCATGTTCGCCCCATACCGAAATCCAAAAATCCACAGCCCACCCAGTTCTGCTTAAGTCCACAGGAGTCTATTATGTCACTTATAAGGAGGAGTCTATTATGTCATTTATAAATAACCTAATCTGAATTCCTTCCAACCCACTTCGTAGCATCGCAAATCCCGGTCGGTCGGTACTCTGCGCTAGCTTAGAACTGCCAAATAAAAAACTATAAATTGAATACCTGGGTATACTTTAAAATCATTTTCCATACATCGAAATACAAAAGCATGTTTAAATTCAATATACCACTCTGCTTTGCATACTTCACAAAATAAACCACCATAAAAAAGGAACACCCCCTGTTTCGCATATTTCCAAGGATCATTTTGAACGTTCTCTATATTTATTTTAAGCTTCATTTTTCCCGTAATTTCGCTCCTCTCTAAAACCCACCTGCACGAAGCTCTCCAATTTTTACATTTATTTGGAGTTTATGAGTATGTTTGGAATTTTCCAAGAACACGCTTAAACGGATCAACTACGAGAAAAAAATGCCAAATCGATTTGTATTCGACAAAGGGGGAAATTCCGTGAAAAGCTGATATAGTGCAACCAGCCACAAGGACTAAGAGAACTAAATATTTTTAGCATAAAAGGTACTAGCCATAAAATAGCTCTATGGTATCCATGGAAGCGTTATAAACTGCAATGGCCACTGAACTCTATTCCGGGAAAAAAGTTGTAGTTTTAACAAATAATTTTCAGTAAATATGAAAGATATTTTAAGCGCATTTCATTCAATCAAAACGAAATTATGTTGAGGCTGACAGCTTTTCAAAATGCATCACAATCCCCCGTTTTTGCTCTATGTGCAATTTATAGACTGAATGCAGTTCATAGGATGTCGAGGATATTTACATAAATTGCTCAAAAAAAAAAATCCCTCACTACCAGGCGCCCAGAAATATTAAATGAAGCGTGATCCCTGTCAAAACCATTGTCCAGGATAAAATGGAAATAATTTTTTTAAAAATCGATTTTTTTCCTGCAAAAATTCTTTACCCCGAAAATTAATGATGCAAATTTTAACCGAACAAAATTCTGCCTAAGATGACACGGAAAATTTCTATTTTCTCTTTTGGCAGAAGCAATTTCACCGTCGAGTCAGATATATATATTTTTTTTTGCTGCTCAAGGACTTGCAGAAAAGGACGAAAGGAAAAAATGAATAAAAAGCTAGATGGCTTTGCAGAAGAAAAAAATACGTGAGCGGAATCGCAGGCCGGGACAAAGCAGTCTAAGACAAATCGAATATTCCGAGTTTTGCTCGTCAGAGCACAGGACTTCCTCTTAATGAAAGAGGCCTGATTTAAAGCATAAGGAAGGATTTCCTCTTCTGGCGTATTTTTTTTTTATTTGTTAGAAAATTTTCCCACAGGAGGAGACGAGTTGACTACGAATGAATCCAGTCGGTTGGTGTAGGTTTAACTCATTTCAGGGAACTCAACTTGACACAAAGTTAATTGCCACAAATTATTATTCTGCGTGTGAATGGTTAAGTTTTTGGTGGAATTTATTTGATTCAAAATGATGTTGAAGTTAAGCTGGAAAAATATAGGGTATCCTAGAACATGCACAAGGTCTGCAAGTAGAAGTGGTTGAGAGCAGTTGTGTAGGCAGAAATGAGGTCACATACAAACATAGAGTTCCTGATTCGATATCCAACTAAAACCTACTTAGAAACGACTCTATAAGTGCAACTGGTACTTTTAGTTTACCTCACAGACCAGCTAAAGTTTGGTGAGTTGACTTGGTTGCTCTTTTTATTAGAGTATGGCACTCACCCGTGTTAAGCCGGCTCTACACGATACTTTAAACACCTTCCAACATTGGAAGCTTGATCGTAGGACGCACTCTATAGCCGATGCTTGGGTCTCCAATGTAAAGCATCCAACGTTCCTGTTTGAAAACGTTCGGGCTGTTGTCGGTACTGACTCAAACATTGGAAGCCAACATTCGAATAGATCGTTCACCGCATCGTGAAGAGCCGACTTTACCTAAACGCCAAGCTATTGGCATTGACGCCTATTCCGCATATACCAGCATCATTTCGTACTTCCTGCTCGAAACGATTCTTGCTTGCCTAGCCTAGAATGAGTTCAAAGTCTTTATTTGTGGAGTTGGACATTCACGATCATTAAGACAGGATCTGGCACGTGCTTGTCTTCGTTTAGCGAAGCCGTTAGAATAACGCCGGGTACTGTTGTCAGCGAAACTAAGAAGTGGGTTGGAGGGGATTTAAAGAAGATAATTTATAAAGATAAGGAATGAAGAAGGTGATAAAATTGATCCCTGGGGACCCCCGAAGAGATTTGATGGGGTTCGGATTCGACGCCATCCAATGTTACTTTGATTGAACCGCCAGAAAGAAAACTCTCAATCCAATTCTGTAGAAGTGAGTCATCAACAATAGCTTTGAGTTAAGCTAGCAAGGCTGTGTCATCTTCTATCAAAAGCCTATATATAGAGCAACCAGACTAAATTCACCTAATGGATGCAAACTTCGGTTGAGGTGTTCTGTAAGGCAAACAAACAGATCGCCTTTTTTGTCAGAAGCCGTACTGTTTGTCGTTTATGAGTAGATTGAATCCTAGATATCCCATTCACTTTTCGAAGAGACTAGAAGTAATTGCTATTGAGCCGTAGTTGAAAGGACTGCTGAGATCACCTTTTTTAGATATGGGCTGAATCTGTGCAAGTTTCCAAAAGTCTGGATAAACTCCGGAGAAATATGATAGGGCAAAAAGTTTGAGCAGAGGCTTAGCCAAAGGTGAGGTGCATTTTTTAAGACGATAGGAGGTATATTATCGGGTTCAGTGGAATTGTTGGCATCGAGCTCCTTAAGGCACCTATAAACCTCGAACTTACCAAAGACCAGAACTTTTTGCTGCCACCGCTTGCACTAATGAGCTGGCTTCTCAACTGGTTGTCAAATAAGGTTTTGACTTTCCTGATGATGAACCTGCAGGAATTTCTTAGTTTTATATACTCTCTACAGAACGATTCGGTCGGGGAATTATTGTAAACTCTGACAACGGCTTCTGTCTGTATGATCCTGGTGATATGGATAGCTTTAGAGTTGACGGTTTTCTTTAAGAAACACCGGTCCCAGTCAGTAGATTCGAAAAATTGATAAGCCCCAGGAAATTGGCCTTCCACAATTCCACACAGTTCTCTAAGCTGGGTGGGGTGGGAAATCGTAGTCTTTGCCAGAAACACTGGTTTGAGTAAGTCAGCCAGTTTACGTTGTGAACATTGAAATTATCTACAACAATGATTGCACACTCAGTATTGGACGGCAAAAATGCCGAGATTTGTTCGGAAGTAGCATCAAATGAGGCTTCGTTAGCTGAGGCTTCGTTACTTATATTAAGACTTCTGTATAGGAAGCAGAACTATATGACGTGGTTTCTGAAGATGATTAATCGAGAGGTAATTAAAATCAGAAAACGTACTATTATAATTTTTTTTTTTTGGTAAGCCACGTCATCCCTAACATAAATGGAAATACCCCTATGGGGTGTGAGATTGTAAAGTATACCCTGACACCTGATAATGACCCAGGGCAGTATGATGTGATATTTGGGTTTGACTAAGTGCAAAAATTGGGGGTTTCAAATTCGATAAGGAGCACTATGCTTAAGAAGTCCATGCACGTTACAAAAGTCAACACAAAATCGAGACCTGTAACGGGGCATCAGTTGCGAGGAGGACTCAATCGCTACATTCTTCAAAGGGATTTTATTCGGCGAAGCAGACCTACTCGGTGCCCAAACTTTTTCACCCAGATTACGCAGCTAAGGTTCTTTGGCACCAATCGTGGTTACCATTTAAAAAAGGAACACCAAGCTAGGGCACGTGCTGATAAGAGCTGAGTGGTTGGCGCAGAAGATAAGTAAATACTTCTTATGTCCTTGCCTATAAATTTCTTCATTTTCTTTAACCCGAAAGATGAGAGTGACTGGGTGTCTTTTGAGTGTAAATGCAATATTAACATTCCTATGAAACTATTTGGAGCACATAATCTCTTCCTAATATTCATTAAACTCTGGATGTACGGAGGTTAACTAAAGATCCAACAACAGCTTAAAGCACATCCCACTCTTCGCCTATCTAAATATTTTTCCAAGAAATCCCTTGATTGCGTCTTATAAACCGAAGCTAATGTAGATATAATGTATCCAAATACCAATTAATATTGCTGGCAGTGATTAATGGCAAACGTCACAAGACTCAATGACGACGACTCATATTCTGAAGGGGCACGTGTTTCATAAAAAAAATACACAAAATTAGTCCGAAATATTTCCAGGATATTTGCAAAACAGCGAAAAAAGAAAACATAAATTTGCCTGGTGACCTGAGTAATTAAATTAAGTAATTTATCATAACAATTAGGGACTCCCTTCGAAGGTCCCCCCAGTTCAGGGATCCTTTAATTTGTTCCTCCTCCGAAAAAAAAAATTCCTTCATTCTGATTCAGCTGTAAAATTTCGGTATTGCTGAGGAACGGGCCGGGACCAAGGACGAAAATTATCTCTCAATTATTGTCATTAAACTTATTACTTAATTAAAGGGAAAACAACCAGAAAATCTTTTATTAATTAAATATTTTCATGGGGAATACAAATGGCTGCCGTCTTGCGATAGCGCAACATTTAGCAGAGAAATTTTTACCGAAAACAATATTATTAAATCACGGATAAATTGCGCCGAAATATTAAAATCCATGTTTGGCATAATTTTCCATGTAAGTAAGAAGTTTTGCCGAATATTTTGTAGGCAAATAACATGCAAAATTAAGCCCTTAGGACGACGTTGGGTAGTGTTATCCCCGCCGCATATAAAAACCTTCATTCCCTGCACGTGTATTTGAGGAAAAACGTAAATTTTTGGCAGCACCACAGCACCACGCATTCGACAACAACGCCTAGACACCTTCCTGTGGGGATATCCTTACAAGATCCTATGTCGGATATTAATACCAATTACATGCTCCAATGGGGGAATCTTTCATTAGGAGCTTAATAAGATTTCATGGCTCTCATTACGTCACAATGTTTTAATTAAATCCAATCGAAACAACGACCGGATTTTCGTTTCGTCTCTAGTTAAATTATACGAAAAACGCTTACGCACAAGATTTGAAAGGAGATCCTTGAGCCGGCGGATGCCTTGTTAGAGGGATATACAAATACAGTGGCAAATAGGGAGATTGCGGAGGATACGGATTTGTACGCTGTTAACCAAATGAACGTGAATTAATCAGTGTTAATGGGGGGACCTTGTGTTGTTGCCGTGTTTTTCTATTGAGGTTGCACGGATTGGTGGAAAACGTGCAGATTCTATGGAATTAGTGAGTCTATCCTTGATTTGAATATTTTTATGGAAATGTTATGTCAGTAGTTTTGAGGCAATCCATTTGGCAAAGGCAATAGCAATTAGTTTTTTAGCACTTTACCTCTATTTAGTATCAAACAAAAGCAATGGCAAACGTTGGATTTCAGAGCATGATCGATTGATCTATCTTCAATTTTTGACAGCTGTCAGTTTTAGATAGTTGTCAGTTTTTGACAGCTGTCAGTTTTTGTCAGCTGCCAGTTTTTGACAGCTGTCAGTTTTTGACAGCTGTCAGTTTTTGACAGCTGTCAGTTTTTGACAGCTATCAGTTTTGTCAACTCGCCTTTGACAGGTCGAAATGGAACTATAGCGTTTGTGAACTTGTTGCTGCAGTCTTCTTCTTTGATCCGTGGTGGTCCCAGCAGGACGAGACGGCTGTCGGTATCGGTACCGCTATAAAAAATCGGTTTCTTGCCTAGTTTCTTCGGTTTCCTGATTCTGCCCAATTCGGCACGTCGACCACCCTCCTTCTTTCACACCCTGGACTTGGCACCAGACGACGGCGGAGTTATTACACTAGTGATGATGAATATACATCAATCGTTCAGTATATTCATTCCTTCAAGATTATCATCAGATCATCAGATTAATTGGTACCCCAAAAACCGGTTCCACTATTGAGGGTGCTGCCTTTTCTGTCAATTCTTCCAATTTTTCATTGTGTGCGAAACCCTGATAGACCGGGATACTATAAGGGTGAACCAATTGATAGCCAGGCCCGCTGGGAGCGGGGATTCCCCCAATTCTCTTCAACCCGTCGGAGCTTTGTTTATGTGCAGCTGAAGAGAAATAAACAGTCCCAAATATTTAAAGCTGCTCTCGACTTGAATGAGGCAGTATTCTTCTTTGACGGCTCTACAACCGGGATCCAGTCCTGGCCTCTCGCAACTGTTCTCTCCAACCTGGTCCCAGGTAAAACAGCCTTAGTGATTCCCTTTCCAAAATATCCTCTCCCGCTGATATATCTAATTTTTCCTAATCAGTATTCTTCCTTTCCTTGTCAAACCCTTTTAGAAAACTCTTTTTATCCAATTTCTGCGTTATCTCAAATCTAATAACTTCCTTTCTAAATTCCAATTGGATTTCCGTAAATCCCATAGCTATGAAACTGCTGTACCAAAGCAACTGAAGAAACTAAAGCAAGCAAGCAAGTAAAGTAACTAAAGCAACTTAAGCAAGCAAGTAAAGCAACTAAAGCAAGCAAGTAAAGCAACTAAAGCAAGAAGTAAAGCAACTAAATCAAGCAACTAAAGCAAGCAAGTAATGCAACTAAAGCAAGTAAAGCAAGCAAGCAACTGAAGCAACTTCAACCTCAATCCCGCAGTCGTCCATCCAGGAGGAGATTCTACGCATTGCCTGGTTGAGGCACATCTGCGCGGCTTCGATATCGCTCTCGACGTCGTCAGAATACCCAACCAGGAAAACACCCTCGGTCATGTCCAAACGCAGGGAACCGTTACAGGAAATGTTCCAAACGTTGGGTCTCAGAATGTTGCTCTGGGACGCCCCAGATATAACCTCCCTCCTTCGCAAGCCATCGTTGGTTTCAAACTCTATGACGCGCTCATTCAGGTAGTCCCGTATCCTTTGCAGGTATTAAGAGAGTCTGAAGTCGCGCTCAATCACCTCAAGCGCCCTATCCCACCTAACGTAGTTGAGGCCTTCTTTACGTCTAGATTGGCTAGCATGCACACGAGTCGGGAAAAGTGGTTTGCTCTCTCGGTCGACCTGGCAGCTTGGTGGCTTGAGTTTCGTCTAGAAACTTGGTTTGAGGCGGTTTAGACCCCTCTGCTATAATGTGAAAGGATGTGTTGTCGAAGATTGTCTCAATACAGAGAAAAATTGTCAGCTGAATTGCTTTGTTTAACATGGGGGAAATGCCGTCTTCTCTAGCGGAATTGTAAGGTTTAAACGATAGCATCCCTCCCTCTCTTCCCTCAAACTAAACTTAGTATTACAGATTCGGCCGTTTCAGTATAGTATTAGTGACAAGCTTAGCGCCTATACATTCAAATCTGCGGCACTGTACTATAGCTACTTTTGCTAGAACTATCCAAGGACATTCTTTAACAAAAGAATAAACTCCTCCATCACTCAACTCGTCTCACCATAAAACACTCGTTAATAATCCGCAATTTTCCGTTTCTTCTGTTTACAAATATTTCTGAATATGTTTCTGTAAGCCCGACACGCACCGGAAACAGAAAAAAAAATTAATTTAAATCACAAAAGATAGATGAAAACATGAAGGAAATTCATGATGTCTTAAGTGAAGAAGAGACACGAAAATTCTGCCATGGTGCGCTCCTTCAAGTCCCTCGCAAGGAAAAAGGGGAACCTTTCAGAATAGGGCGCCGCTTTCTCTTGCTCACATCTCTGATGGGTTGTTATTCTTCTCGTCAAAAAGCGTAGGGATTGACGTACACCTCCACCAAAAGGATCCCCCTTAAATGGAAAATCTGCTTTGAAACGACGTGACGGGAATGGTTAAGCTCTGAAGGCAGGAAATAAAAGGAAGTCAAAAGCTATACAATACCAACAATCCTTGGAAGGAGCATCGCGTCGCCGACTTTGCCAGTTCTTTAAAATTAAGCTTCGGAAATTTAATTATC
This sequence comes from Thereva unica, assembly GCA_949987705.1. Classification (NCBI taxonomy): domain Eukaryota; kingdom Metazoa; phylum Arthropoda; class Insecta; order Diptera; family Therevidae; genus Thereva; species Thereva unica. The sequence goes on along the minus strand of OX465281.1, from coordinate 17,380,559 downwards.
GGAACCGTGAACAGCAGATAATCAAGCTAAAACGGAACAAATCACTTTCAGGGGATCTGTTTCAGCGCAGGGACTCCTTATTTTCGGGAATTGCCTTTAATTTGGCGGAATTACGATCTGCACAGGATATCGGAAAGGAGCCGAGGAGCATTCAGCATCCAACAATATCAGATCCAGTAGCAGAACGCATTTCTTTCACGTGAAGAGCTGTGATTGATGGACGTCAACCGTCTCCCTGAATTATAAGATCCGCTCTAAGGGAATTACGTATGATTACATTCCGCAGGGCTGTGTGATTAATAGATATACACGGAACCTTCCTGGCCCCGGGTACGACCCAAAACCTTGCAGGGAACATCCAGCCCAAACAAAATGCGCTCACATCATCTCCCATATGTAATTTGTATTAATTTACATTTCGGTTATTAGCTTAGAGTTTAAATATTAACCAGTATCCAGCCATTATCCTAACCATCGACCTTGGTGCCAGCACTATACTTACCCCCTTCAGTAATATGAGCGCACAGCACACAACCGTATGTATGTAGTGGGGCTGTAAAGCATTGGAATGCCTCTGCGAGCGTGTTTCCGTACGTACGGGTATGTAGGTATATGCCTCACGAAATCCCTCCTAGCGAGCCTCTTGGGGACAGATGGTTGTTATCCAGAATTCTAAATGGCAAACGTTTGTGCATACGACTCCTGTGGGATGTCGTTTTCCATAATACATGCGAAAAGAAAGATCCTGTAACCGGGATAAGGACTTGAGATTATCTTTGGTCCCTCATGATTATCATCTATCAAATTGGAAGTTCCTTGTGCATTCTACTCAACCCGTAGGACTACTGGCTGCTTTGACCTGGGCTTAATATTTTTGTGGTTTCCCTAAAAAGTTTTCCTTATTAAAATACTGAGAGTTTCTGAAAAGGAAAAGAAATAATGTAGTCAAAACTGCGGGGTCAGAGATAAATGGTTTTCTAGTGAGGCTTTGGTTACGAGTATGCTGCACCGTCAAATGTTTGCAAAATAATACATAAATACAGATGGCGAAATATCTCCCATTTACCAATTGCCAGGATTTTAGGAAATTTGGTAGATCGATTTAATTTTTGACCTGCTTTTTTGTACATAAATATGTGAAAGTTTAATCTTAAGAGTCAACCTTGTTTTGCAGTGTCTAGAAGTAAGTTGAGTTGGAACTTGTGGTTGAAATTCATAAGACTGATGGCTGGCTGCTTAGGAGTTAGACTAGATAGTATGACAGGGTTGCTTTCAAACCCAGGATCTTATCGATCACTTCCACAATTACTTGCCGGGCTTTGCTCAATAAGTTGGTTTAAGTCCACTTCCCGCAGATCATTAAAGTCGACAATCCATTTAGTCTTGATCCTGATCCTGTGATCCTGTAGGTAAGGGTATTCTGTCTGGATTTGTCGGTTTACCACAGGATCAGCTCACTTATGTTTTGTGGGGTTACCACCCGATTAGGATTAACTCTGCTATTATTTAACTCTGCTATTATCGCCGGATCAACTCAGCTATGGTTTATCTGAATACATGTAAAATTTTTACATAGCCGATTGCGTCACAAGCGTTTGAATGTGGGATGGGACAAACCCCTTCCACCAGTTGTTATTTGGAGTAGTTGCATTAGCGAGATTGGTCCCTTAAAGCGCCTTACAGGAATTAGAATGTTTCGCCGATATTAGTGGCCAAGGCTATGGGACAGAGGCTTATGTTCGGAACGAATCTAGTGATAGAGAGGTCTGTGTATCCTTCCTTATTGTCCAAAATTCAATTGGCCTCCTTTAAAACTGAGGATCCAGAAAATTTATCGAAGCTAGAGTTTACAGCGTGTCTCGCTGTAGGTAGATTATCTCAATATCTCTAAATGAGTATGGCATTAGAATTTTACTCAGCGTGGTCAGACTCAAAGCCTTTGGTGGTCAGACTCAAAGATATCACTGGCGAACTTAGCAAATGGAAACGTTATATCGAAAATATAGTTGTTGAAATTCAACGCATAACAAAGCTATCTGCATGGCGACCTTGTCCTGGAGCTATAAACTAGGCTGACTTTCTTACCAGAGGTATTCGCGTTAAAAATTTCTAGAAATCTTCAACCTGGCTTAAAGGCCCATCATGTCTATGGCAGCACCATCTTCCTTCTTCTTTAAACTCCTTCAATCCCTCATGGGACATAGGGCGGAAACAGTTGCCCTCCAGCGGACTCTGTTTTGCGCGACAGCTCTTAGCTCCGCCCTGTGATGAATTGGGTGACTTTCCATGTTTCGCAACCGTACAAAAGTATTGCCTTAACGTTGGAGTTGAACAGCCGCAATTTGGTGTTAGTTGAGATCTCTGTTGATCTCCATATGCGGAACAGGCATGCATATGCGCCTCGTGCTTTATTTATTCTGGAACTTACATCTTCTTCTGCCCCACCATTTTCGGTAATAATGCTACCGAGGTAGTAGAATTTATCTACCAGTTCCACGTCACGGTTATTCAGCGCAGTCCGTTCAATGGTGTTGGCAGTTATCCGCATTTCTTTAGTTTTAGCATTTCATAATTTTCCATTATGGAGAACTCTGCATTTGGAATTGTTATATAGGGCTTTTATCAATTCTATTATTTTATCAGGCAGTCCCCGTCGCCGTAGTGCCTGCCATATAAAGCTCCTATTGACCGAGTCGAACGCCTTCTCATAATCTACGAAAGCAAGGTAAAGGGGGGATCGGAATTCAGTAGACTGCTCCACTATTATTCTCAAGGTGTTAATATAATCAATACAGGAGCGGCCCTTCCTGAATCCGGCCTGCTGCCTCTTAAGCGTTCGGTCAACTGCCTCACTTATCCTAGATAGTAATATGTATATGGGACAAAATTTTGCCCACTGTAGATAGTAAACAGATGCCTCTCCAGTTGTCGCATATTGTTAGGCCCCCTTTTTTGGTATTTTGACTATGATACCTTCCGCGTAATCCTCCGGAAAGGTACAGGTATTCCATGCTATTTCTAGGATTGGCTGAAGCGCAACTGCTATGAGGCTTGAGTCGGCTTTCAACAATTCTGGCGGGATGCCATATTTCCCAGCTGCTTTACCATTGGCCATCGCATGAATTGCGGTTACTAGTTCCGTCTTCGATGGGGCCCGGGTGGTGATTCTTATTGGCTGTGCGTTGTTGCTGTTTTCCTGTGTAAGTGTACCATTCAGGGCGGCGAAGAAGTAATCTCTCCATCTTTGGAGTTGCTCTTCGTCGCTGCACAGCAGCCTTCCATCCGCACTCTTAACGGCATGCTTTTTAGTAGAGTGCTTCCCGAGAGCTGTTTAGTGAGTTGGTACAGCACCTTACTGTTGCCTTTGTTTGCGCGTTTTCCGCTTTTTCTGCGAGCTCATTTATCTGCTGCCTTTTATCACGCCGGACACTTCTCTTAACCTCCCGATGTAATTGGGAGTGTTCCCGTTCTAGTTGCACCTGGCCTCCTTATTCCTCTGCAACGCTCTTTGCTGCTCTACCGCTTCTGAATGAGAATAGAAATTCGTGTCTTCAACCGTTGCTGTAAGTAGAGAGCTTTTCTAGATATCGACGATTACTTTGGGTCTATATTATTGAAAATGTAAATCATCAATGAAGCGTCTCGCAAAATTAGGCTACAACGCTTCCTATTCTGTTCTCTTACCTAAAACTGGGGCGGGTTCGTGTATGGCGAACGACGATAGTCGAACGAAAAAAAATTGAAGTCGAAAAATTTTGGCGACGAAAATTTTAGCGTTCGCGTAAGTCGAAAGAAAATTGTTCGTGTCCTAATGCAAAAACTCGATAACCCAAGACCTTTCGAGTGCCTTTCGTCGGCTTCAGGCGAAAATTTTAAATTTTTTCGACTTACGCGAACCCGAGACGAAAACAAATTTTCGTTTTCGACATACACGAACTGGCCCCTGGTCACTTCGTTAGGGTAGGTTACTCGGCCCACCAGCTGGTAAAAGCTGGTAAAAGCTACTTAGGTCACGCGGTCTTTCTCAACCGTTCGCAACTTTACCTAGAGAGAGGATTATGTGTAGAAAACCCTTTGAGCATGAGCAATAGGCGTAGATTGTGCGAGACCACTACATCAGAAGACAAGGTACATTGCTTGTAACTTGTGCTGTAAAGCTTGTTAGAGCTTTTGCCTTCACTTTCATTAGAGTCCTGCTTACTCGCACTGCGTCTTTTCTTTGCTCTTCGTGATATACCTACCTAAGATTATAATATCGGATAATGCTTGCAATTTCAAGAAGGCTTCAAAAGAACTGAAGGGGCTTGACACAATTACAAGTAATAATGATTTTCAACCGGCTATGGTCGAGAAAGACATACCGTGGAACTTTATTGCTAAACGTGCTCCATGGTGGGGAGGATTTTATGAACGTCTTATAGGGTGTGTGAAGAACGGTCATAAAATAACTATTTGACGATCACAGGCATAAAATAACTATTCTTGGCCGAAGCAGAATTCATAATCAACTGTAAACTCCTAACGTATGTGAGCGATGACCACGAAGATTTGCTCCCCCTTACATCTAGCCACTTCCTGACCAGCAATTGAAGCTGGCACCTCTTTGGACGCCCCACCCGAATAGAAATAAAAGATGGCCTTACAACGGGCGAACACCGGCCATTATTGAAACATAGGCCTTGGACATATGACCAGTGCAACTTTATATCCTATAGAATTGGGAAATGGATCGCCGGTGGGAGGATATCACAATAATAATCTGGTAACTCAGTCAACTCGTCATCCCCAGCGTAGTCGTCACCTATCCACCATCGCCAGTTAGTTCTACTTAAAACGGCGTCCCGACAAACCTCTTTTTTAAGCGAAACGTAAAATATTGCTAATAAAGGAAATTCATTCTGGATTTTGTGTTTTTAAATTCTTTTATTTAACTTGCACTGTTTGTCGTCAAATCTTGGAAGTTAAATTTGACCCACTTCCCGGTTTCGGATAGAGCTGAAATTTTGCATACACGTTTAGTTTGGATGACAATGCAATCTGGCCATTTTGTAAAAATATCAAGATAGCGGTTCCAAAATGGCGCCCGCTTTTATTTTACTTACACTGTTTGTCGTCAAATCTTGGAAGTTAAATTTGACCCACTTCCCGGTTTCGGATAGAGCTGAAATTTTGCATACACGTTTAGTTTGGATGACAATGCAATCTGGCCATTTTGTAAAAATATCAAGATAGCGGTTCCAAAATGGCGCCCGCTTTTATTTTACTTACACTGTTTGTCGTCAAATCTTGGAAGTTAAATTTGACCCACTTCCCGGTTTCGGATAGAGCTGAAATTTTGCATACACGTTTAGTTTGGATAACAATGCAATCTGGCCATTTTGTAAAAATATCAAGATGGCGGTTCCAAAATGGCGCCCGATTTTTGAAATTGTGCTCCGCGGCCCTTTGAAATGGGTATCAAATGAAAGGATATGACAGGTAGAACACAATAAGCTATGTGGCGTCATTCCAAATTCAAAATGGCGGACAACACTTACACTGTTTGTCGTCAAATCTTGGAAGTTAAATTTGACCCACTTCCCGGTTTCGGATAGAGCTGAAATTTTGCATACACGTTTAGTTTGGATGACAATGCAATCTTGCCATTTTGTAAAAATATCAAGATGGCGGTTCCAAAATGGCGCCCGATTTTTGAAAATGTGCTCCGCGGCCCTCTGACATGGGTATCAAATGAAAGGATATGACAGGTAGAACACAATAAGCTATGTGGCGTCATTCCAAATTCGAAATGGCGGCCAACACTTACACTGTTTGTCGTCAAATCTTGGAAGTTAAATTTGACCCACTTCCCGGTTTCGGATAGAGCTGAAATTTTGCATACACGTTTAGTTTGGATGACAATGCAATCTGGCCATTTTGTAAAAATATCAAGATGGCGGTTCCAAAATGGCGCCCGATTTTTGAAATTGTGCTCCGCGGCCCTCTGACATGGGTATCAAATGAAAGGATATGACAGGTAGAACGCAATAAGCTATGTGGCGTCATTCCAAATTCAAAATGGCGGCCAACACTTACAACACTTACTGTTTGTCGTCAAATCTTGGAAGTTAAATTTGACCCACTTCCCGGTTTCGGATAGAGCTGAAATTTTGCATACACGTTTAGTTTGGATGACAATGCAATCTGGCCATTGCGTAAAAATATCAAGATGGCGGTTCCAAAATGGCGCCCAATTTTTGAAATTGTGCTCCGCGGCCCTCTGACATGGGTATCAAATGAAAGGATATGACAGGTAGAACACAATAAGCTATGTGGCGTCATTCCAAATTCAAAATGGCGGCCAACACTAAATTGCGGAAAGCTTATAACAGACTAAAAAGTAGAAAATATAACCGATCAACTTCCAATTTTGCACACACTCGTAGTTCGGGTGGTTAATGTGTATGAATGATGAGATGAATAGTTGAGTTAAGGGTGAGTTGATAATAAAGAAGCAATACACGTTACAAAAAATCACAAACAAACACAGAGATGCTGCTGCCAACTAAATTCAACTACTCAAATACTGAACTCATGTCCGTATGCATAATTTCAACTAAACCCAGGTAGCAGAGCTGAGTCGAGTTCAGTCAACCTTAACCCAACTCGACTCCCGTTTACATGTAGTTAGACTTGAGTTCAACTTGAGTTCAACTCATCATGTATAAGTACTAAATGCAATCTGACCTTTTTGTAAAAAAATCAAGAAGACGGTTACGAGATGGCGGCCGTTTTTGCAATTATGTTGCACCGAGCCCACGACATGGGTATCAAATGAATACAGTAAACTGTGTGACGTAATTTTAAACCTAATAGAATTGCCATCATAAAATGGCGGAATACATATAATAAACTAAAAAGTAGAAAATAAAATAAATGGTTAAAAAAAATTTTAAAAAAAAATTCTTTTAATTTACTAAAAAATGTACCGAAAAGTCAAAAATAAAAAATATTTTAAAGAAAGCGTGAAATTTCAATTTTAATGAAAAATTTAATTAAAAGAATGGCGCATTTTTCATCAAAAATTGAAAAAATATAACTGTAAATCGCGTGAGATTTACAATAACCCTCAATTTTTTGCTTTGTTAATTTCAAATTCTAACAAAATTTTTTGATGAAAAATGCGCCATTCTTTTAATTAAATTTTTCATTAAAATTGAAATTTCACGCTTTCTTTAAAATATTTTTTATTTTTGACTTTTCGGTACATTTTTTAGTAAATTAAAAGAATTTTTTTTAAAAATTTTTTTTAACCATTTATTTTATTATTATTATTATTAGTCTAATTCGCTTTCGACAGTCCACTGGATCAACTCTCCTTTGGTGCCGATCTAGTTATCAGGCAGATGAGCCAACTCTCCCACTGTCTAATCTCAACTGCCTTCAGGCACCCACCGTCATTTTTATATCGGTGAGGGTTGCTTTTTTTTTGTTTTTAAATAGAAAGTATACCCATAAGAAAACGGAGACCAGATCTAAGAAAGAGACGACGTGGAGGAAGATATAAGACATTAAGGAATAATAAGGTCGTTCGGATTACACCTTGACTAAATCTTTCAGGCCGATAAGTCTCTCGTCTTTTGCCTTGAAGACAATGGAGAAAATTGTCGACCGGGCGATAAGGGAAACTTATCTTCAAAGCCAACCACTAATCTCCTATCAGCATGCGTACCAGGCGGGCAAGTCTACTGAGACAGCACTGCACAATCTGGTGCTCAGGCTAGAACATGCAGCTCTAAACAAAGGAGTTGCGCTGACGGCCTTCCTCGATATCGAGGGAGCCTTTGACAACACATCTTTGATACTATAGCTACGGCTCTAAGTAGACACAGTCTAAGTAGCACTTTCTGCAACTGGATTGACTCTATGCTGAGAACTCGCAAACTAATTGTTTCTCATGTTGAGGGGTCTCTGGAGGGCACTATAGCAAGAGGCTGCCCGCAGGGAGGAGTTTTATCTCCACTTCTCTGGTGCCTTGTTGTAGATGAACTCCTCGAGCTGCTCAACGGTCGAAACATTTTCGCCCAAGGTTACGCTGACGATGTTGTCATAGTAATTACAGGTGAATCTGAAGGCGCCATGTCAAGGCGCCTGCAGCAGGCACTTGATCTGGTCTCTAGCTGGTGCGAGAGCGTAGGTCTAAAAGTCAATCCCGACAAAACGATTCTTGTTCCTTTCACCAGGAAACGATCACTACCGGGAATTTGGGAACCTACATTCGCGGGCAGAACTATAGGCTTTTCACAACAAGCCAAATATTTAGGAGTGACGCTAGATGCCAAGCTCAACTGGAAACAGCATATGGACACTCTAATGTGTAGAACGCGCAGATCCCTGTGGGCTTGCCGCAGAGCTTGTGGTTCCACCTGGGGTTTGCAACCGAAAACCATGTATTGGATATACACCACCATCATAAGACCCATGGTAACTTATGGAGCTTTAGTTTGGTGGCACAGAACTAAGCTTAAGGGTTCCATAACGATTTTAAGCAAAATTCAAAGAATGGCTTGCCTCTCCATCACTGGGGCCATCCGCACTTCCCCAACGGCAGCGCTGGAGACTCTCCTCAATTTGGTACCCCTCCACCTTGAGGTAGAAAAGTCCGCCATAAACGCGGCGCTGCGGCTGAAAGCGAATGGTTACTTGGGCGCTGGTCTTGGGCGAGGACATTCTATAATAATCAACATCATAGAAGAGATTCCGGAAGCGGAGATGCTATCGGACGGCATGCCCTATAAATTCTCAAAATTTAAGCAACCTTCTGTACATATACAGGAAAGGCTTACCTGGACTTTTCCTAAAGTAAAACGGAGACAGGTGTAGGCGCCGGAATCTGGAGTGAAAGTCCCAGATTCAGCAAGGCTATAAGCAAAGATTACCCACAAAGATACGACACTCTCAAAATTTCCCATAAGCTCCCTTGCGAGTGAATATATCAATCGACAAGGTGCAAGCGAGACAAAATTCAATTTAAAAACAAAAAAAAAATCGAAGAAAGAAAGGGTAAATAAAGAAATGTTATTTCACGAAGTGCGAAAGAGACGCACTGATTTCTCTTCTCCGCAATTTTTTGTGCCGTCTGGACTTTTATATTGCTTGTGTGAATTCATGTACCATCTTCTTGTACTTCCAGCTCTGCATGTGTTTGTGTAGTTTGCCGTTGCTCCGCCATCTCGCCATTCCGGAGCGTGTATATGAATAGACAGAAGATCATAGATTTTTACTTTCCTTTTTCTTCGCACAGAAAGGATTACAGTGTCGTATCTTTCTGAGTTATCTTTGCTATAAGTCTAGGCACTCTGGCAACTGTCTTTCAAGCAGAGATGTACGCTATTCTGGCATGCACTCATGAGAACTTAAGAAGGGCCTACCAAAATAAACGGATTTTTATCTTCTCTGACAGCCAAGCGGCAATTAGAGCGACAAGGTCCCGTAGGACCAAGTCGAAATTAGTTTGGGACTGCCAACGTGCTCTTCATGAGTTGGGCGTTCTCAATCAAATTACACTTGTCTGGGTCCCGGGTCACCGGGGCTTCGAAGGCAATGAAAGTGCGGATGCCCTGGCTAAACAGGGCTCTGATTTAGAATTCATTGGTCCAGAGCCGGCTATTGGGGCACCGTCCAGCTTGCTGTAAAGGGCCCTGGCCGATCGGACTTTGATGAAACATATTGAACGCTGGAGGTCCGCGCCTGGACTGGCCAACTCTAAGCGGTTCCTTCCAGTGTCGTCCCCTAAGACGGCCAAGGAATTATTACGGCGCAGTAGGAGTGATGTTAGGACACTTGTTGGCTTAATTACCGGACACTGTGCCCTAAATTACCACTTATGCAAGACAGGAAGGGCGGAGGACCCTACATGTAGGCTTTGCCTAGAAGAGGATGAGTCTGCCCTCCATGTTCTCTGTGAGTGCCCTGCAATAGCGAGGAGCAGGGTCTCTTTGTTTGAGAAGTCCCTGCTCGAACACTCAAGTCTAAGCGACAAACCACTAGGCAGACTGCTGAACTTGTTCAGGCGGTGTGGCCTACAAATATGAGGTGTAGGGGTTGTAGTACAATAGGCCAACTTAATGGCCGCAGTAGAGGTCCCGCCAAAAGAGTTGATGCCGGAGCGCGCAGCTGGGGAAATTAAAGCTGCACACAAATAAAAATTGCGCACATGTTGATAAGAAATGTGCTTATGTATTTTCAAATTTCCCCTTTGAAATTTGTTGCGACTAGGCTAAGGGACGGGAACGGCATGCGGGGATTCTACTGCGCATGGAAAACGCGACTTTCTCGCCATCAACTCTTTTGGCGCGACCTCTACCTTTGGACCTAATACCTCACACAGGAAAAAAAAATTAATAAGAAATGATGGCGACTGCTTAATGTTTGACATTGGATTTATGATAAAGCAGAGTATAAAGCAAATCTACCTTTGTGCTAGAGTCTTCCACTTAATCAACAGTTTATTTATCTACAATTCCGAAACAAATTCAACAAAGTTTATCAGCCTGAAAATCCTCTCGTTTACTTACTGCTAATGCCACTAAAGTGAATATAAATAACATCCATTAGGATTTGACTAATTGCAGATAGAGAGTTTCACATTGAGTATGTAGCTGACAGAGGGCCTATCCACTCCATTAAATTCAACAAAATTCAACATCCTGTATCCTGTAGGAAAACGTTCGAAGAATTTCTCCTGTTTTCTCTCCAAATAAAAATCTCCTAAAAATCCAGATTGATTTTATGGAAACCGAAAATGTTTTAATGTCACAAAGAGCTGTCCAAAACGAAAATGCCTATTACAGATGGCCCACAAAAACCACATTGGAGTATAATTGACTCCAATATCAAGTCCTTCCATAAACGCTCGTATTATGCCGCAAACAAACACAAAAACACGCACCAAAAAACCAAGTCGTTATGTAACAAATAAAAACCAAGGGAATATGTGAAAGATGATCTACTCTCATTTCACGGTTGAAAAAGGAATCCAAACAGCAGAATTATTTTCCTTGAGGTTATGTCGTACGAGCTTTCAACTTTCCCTTTGATGTTGCCTGACAAATTTCACTTTTATCCCCCCCCCCCCATACATTCTCTGCTGGTCTTTGTCAACGCAATCAAACAAGCATTTCACATACATATAAATAAATCTCCCCGTTCTATCTGCGCTGTTGAGAATGGAGATAAATTCTGTATTTTCTTGAATTTTGTTTGCAGTTTGTCTACGTAGACGAGCAGATCTCGAGGAGGATATATCGGTGTCCTTAAAGCAAGCACGAGATCCTGATTCTGACACAAATCACATTCGATAAAAATTTCATTTGATTAAAAGGGATAAAATTTAACGATATCAATCCAAAAGAGGGACTTGAGACGGATTTCGAGCCTATTTGCGGCTTAATGGATGATTATTTGTTTTATCGGTTCTTTTCTTGTGTTAAAAATTGGGATTCGAGAGTGAATACTGTAAGGATGTCGCCATTAACAACAGTCTGCTGCCATCAGCAATTATCCTAGTGGTTGTCGGGTGTTAAGTGTATGGATTTTACATTGGTTGCCACCAGTTTTTTAGTCATGATTTTGATTGGAGAACAGAAATACTGGGCTGAGTTCCCTGACGTCCACGGGGTATCTCAACAGTGGCTTTTGATAGTGTTCTTGCTCCTCGTCGATTCTTTCAGCTTTAAACTCGTGTGGATGGCTCTCATCGTTTCTCAGCGGATGGAAATAGCTCCATCACGGGTAAGGGGTCGTCCAATAGTTACGTGAGGCGTTTAGGGGGGGCTCGAGCCGAATATCGGCAAATCTCACGTTGGGGAGAGGGGGGTCGCGGCAAATATCACATAATTTTTTGCAAAATTGCTAGAAAATTGGGTTAAACTAGTAAAACTTGTTCCTCCACTAGCGACCCGCATTCCAGGACAGGTCCGCAGGCACGGCCCAATGAAGGCAATACAATACTCAGTCTGACTAGGGATGAGGACTTCAGGTATCCGTCTGACAGGCCGTGGCGTGTAGGTAACGTCATGATCCCCTACAGACACAAAGGCGAAGACGACAGTTTAGCATAGCAGGTTGTTAATACAAGTGCATGGCCTCAACGAATACTTCAAAGGCACAAACAGATTGGTGACTGGAAAAACCTTTAAAATACACGGACATAATGGACAGGAGACGCGAAAAAATTAAATGTATGGGAAATTCTCTCGTAATTTATGGACGACCCCTAAGGGAGCCTGTTAAACGATGGTGCGTTGGGAAATGCACATTGGTATTCTCATTAGTAAGCAACTACACTAAACTATATTTTAGAGGAGACATGATATTATTGGCCCATGGCTGATGTCAATTTATAACAACTGCCTAAACTACAGCTACATATCCAAATTATAGAGAGGGCCAAAGTAATCTTCGCTGGTCTGGATAGATGAGCCTTAGTAACTTTGTCATTCTTGGCCCTGAAACCCTCAAACTAATCTAAACAGTTTCTCTCCACAATCACTGATATTACAGAGATCGGTCAGAGTGGGGCTACCATTGTGGCTTTTCCATTAACACGAACTAACTCCATTCAGCCTATCATTGACACCATCTCAATCAGCTTAGTACTTGGATCTTATTTTGCACCCAAAGCTGATTTCGACGATCAACATCGAAGAGACGGAGATAAAAGCCAGTAAGCTGACCTTTGCTAAGAGGTGGTACTTCGCCTCTATAAAGTAAAAGTAGTAATAACATACACATTGGAGTTACGAGAGCTCCCGTGTTCGCAGGTCAAAAGGAGGAGCACAAAAGTCTCCACCGAAGCACGAAACTCTCCACTTATTGCATCCCCGCAAGCCTCCCTTACACAAAAAGAGCTTTTGCTCCGGAACCATGGTCCCTCGTGTATGAATGGCCTAACGTGTACCCTAAGCAAATTGCTGGGTCGGAAATCCTATGGCCTCGGCAATACTCTGCGATCTCTACCAGAGGAAATGGTAGAGGGACCTTTTTCGTTATTAGTCTAGTCTAGTGCTATTACATAATTTGTTTGTTTTCAAAATCCGGAAGGGAATTTGCATACTTCACCGACTGGCCAGCTTCATCTGAATTACATGCAGTGTGTAATGACTGGCAGACCAATTATTTCTCGATACATAGGACTTTAGCAAGATATAATTAATGATCGCAGCTTGATCATTTTTTGCCATCCAATTGGCCCGGTCACAAAACCATTGCATATTACTATTCTGTATTTAATCAAAGCCTGGCTAAATTTGGCCTATCAGTTCCTGGAAGCTATTCACTGATCTTTTCAAACAGCTTTTAATTTCATCAGCTTAGGTTTCTTTAGGTTCCACAAGGTAAAGTGCGGAAAAAATCTCCTACTCGTACCGCTGACACCACCGACCATCTTTTAGCAACCCGACTAGAATTTCTTGGTTCGGTCCGGATGAGGTTAGCCTAATTTGACTGTTGGGCCCTAATGTTGAAACCTAATAAGGCCCAGAAGAAAAGTGTAACGCTTTTCACCTATTACCGCCGAACTAGAAAATCCTTATGAGGGCCATATCAGGCAAAAATGGATAGGGCTATATAATGCGTATCTATCGTTTATTATGTAAGGCGTGCGATAGATCATTGGCAGTTTTTCCCCATTTCGAGGTATCGTGGCCTAATAGACGCTGGTAAGAATAACTCACCAGTAAAACTTGACAAGAGCAGATTAAAGGACAACGACTACGGCGGATATGGAAACAAACAAAAATTCTCTCGTGAAATGACTTTCTTGCCCATATATGACTGCTGATTGACAAAAAAATGAGTTTACAATTTATTAAACCAGAGACATTAAAAAGTCTGATGGCGATTAAGCACATTTTGTTACTTAACCATAGTAGTTTGGTTTTACATGTGAATTATATCATGAAGGGAAAAATTTCAATCAAATTTCATCAATATACATGGGCCTCGTAAGGAATTACTCAATAATACCTAACGGGGTAAACACCTTCTTTCCCAAATAAGGCCCTTGTAAGATTTCCCTAATCTTACTAATATTATAAACGTGAATGTTTGTATGTATGTTTGTTACTCTTTCACGCAAAAACTACTGAATGGATTTTAATGAAACTTTACCATAATATAGCTCATATATCAGAATAACATATAGGCTATAATTTATAAAAAAATTCAAAATGGCCGTGCCAATATGGCCGACGAATTTGCCAATTGTGTTCCAATTCCAATGAAAATCGAAATCTGGGGGATTTTAAGGTTTCAAATAACGAATTTATGATCAAAACTTATAAATTCAAAATGGCCGTGCCAATATGGCCGACGAATTTGCCAATTGTGTTCCGATTCCAATGAAAATCGAAATCTGGGGGATTTTAAGGTTGCAAATAACGAATTTATGATCAAAACTTATAAATTCAAAATGGCCGTGCCAATATGGCCGACGAATTTGCCAATTGTGTTCCGATTACAATAAAAATCGAAATCTGGGGGATTTTAAGGTTGCAAATAACGAATTTATGATCAAAACTTATAAATTCAAAATGGCCGTCCCAATATGGCCGACGAATTTGCCAATTGTGTTCCGATTCCAATGAAAATCGAAATCTGGGAGATTTTAAGGTTGCAAATAACGAATTTATGATCAAAACTTATAAATTCAAAATGGCCGTGCTAATATGGCCGACGAATTTGCCAATTGTGTTCCGATTCCAATGAAAATCGAAATCTGGGGGATTTTAAGGTTGCAAATAACGAATTTATGATCAAAACTTATAAATTCAAAATGGCGGACGAATTTTTCCAATTGTATTCCGATTCCAATGAAAGTGAATATCTAGGGGTTTTTAAGGTTGCAAATAACGAATTTATGATCAAAACTTATAAATTCAAAATGGCGGACGAATTTTTCCAATTGTATTCCGATTCCAATGAAAGTGAATATCTAGGGGTTTTTAAGGTTGCAAATAACGAATTTATGATCAAAACTTATAAATTCAAAATGGCGGACGAATTTTTCCAATTGTATTCCGATTCCAATGAAAGTGAATATCTAGGGGTTTTTAAGGTTGCAAATAACGAATTTATGATAGTAGGTACTCCGCCACTTGGGCATGTGAAAATTTTCAGTACCGTGGGAACTAGGTCACGGAACTAGGTCAGGGTCATTAATCAATCACCTGTCATCACGCTGGAATGTAGGTCAAGGTGATTGGCCTTGGCCGTGGACGAGTCTGGGAACTGGGTCGGTCGGTGGCTTGGCTCAGCGGGAGGGTCGGGCTCGGCGGGGCTGCGGCGGGGTCCACGGCTGGGGCCTCAGCGAAGTCGCTTTGATTGACAGGCGGCCTCTAGTTTGGTTCGCGTGGATGGCTTTGTTTATGTCACTTTGATTGATTGGGTCGGAAAGCGAAAGTGATGGAGTGTGTGTGTGTGAGTGGGAGTTGGTGATGGTGGTGGTGGTGTGGCAGGGCTTGTGGTTTTGATGGGGTGCTCGGTGCGGGGGTCTGGCTTGAGACTCGGTGGTGGCTTGGGGTCTCGCGGGGCTCGGCTGGGGACTCGGCGGTAGCTACCGTCTGAGCCACGAAGCTATTGGTCGAGCCTTGCCCTAGCCTCTACAAAGCACTGATTTTACACTCTGTACAACAAATCATTCCAGAGAAAAATCGCACATTGCTTGGGAATCGAACCAGCGCCACACAAATCGCGAACAGAAAAACCAACGCCTTAGCCAACTTGACCAAGACGGCAGTTGAATGGAGTCTCGTTATCTGTGTACACATGCAGTTGTGAGATTCTATTTTTAGATCTTGCGAAGTATTTTGCGACCCAGCGAGCCGATGCACACGATCGCGATCACAGCTGCAAGAGCTTACAAATATGAGAAAGAAAGGCCAAGAAAAACAAAAACAAAAACTGCAGCAGCAGCAATTTGAGCGGCAAAATCTACCGGCCTAAAAGGAAAAAGAAAACAGCGGTTGTGCTGCAGTGCGACTATTGCATGGTTGTTGTTGTTGTTATTACCTGAACGGACAGACACTGTGGAAAAGTGTACCTCGGCAAAGGAAACACATGAACGACCCGTGGATTTATCACATAACTAGATGAATGCCTGTGCATGTGCCCCTTACTCCTAGGAAGACACTGTGGATGAAAGTAAAAGTGATACTTTCGATGCCAATGAGAAATTCTTAGGCAACGGCGGGGGCGAATGATGAGAACCGGATAGCTCGAACTTGAGGATGGGTACATCATGGCTATGGGGGTGTAGGTTAAGAAATTCTACAGGTTGCATCGAAAGTAAAACTGAAAACCTGAAAATGACTAGAGATAGATGCTATTAAAAAACAATATGTTATTTGAACATTTTTATTTTATTTTCTAAAACTGGATTTATTATTACACTCAGTTGTGAAATTCTGTTTTTAAACCTAAATGTATCTACTGCATACTGCTCCCATGATCCTTTCCTACTTTGTCTGTATGCGAAACTCCATACTACCATATATTTAACTTGTGGGTCTTCATTGAAACTTATTTTCTTTCTCATATCTGCTCGTGGAAATAATAATGAATTGCTAGAACGAATAAAATACCAGCTAAAAATTTCAAAGTGTTGATTGTACAAAGTATGATCTTTGATTTAGGTTGTTCTGTAAGTGGTGCTAGCTGATCTTTGAATCGTCCGCATTCGTCTTTCCTATTAACATAGATACAGTGTGGTGAACGATGTCTATGATCGAAATCTACATCCGATGCGCAACTCATAGCATTTATCTGCAGAGAACAAAAGTAACATTGAACACGGTCTTTGATGTTTGTGTAAAAAAATCCACTTTTCGCTAGCTGGTCTGCTGTATCTAAGTCTATTGCAAGATTATCGAATGTTTTCAAACGATCGTATTCTTGTTTCAAGTTTAACATTTTGAATGAGTGTAACAGGTTTTATATCACGTCTTTTATATCAATCCAAGTATTGTGTTTTGATGGAAAACCAAGCCACTTCACTAGAACCTGATTACCGCGTCTTTTTATAACCTTTTCTACTAAATAGACATCAGGGTTTTTCACAGGAGCTATTTCTGGTTCATAAAATCTGCCTTGAATTATATTTCCCTGGTAATCTTCCAGAATATATGTTGTTGGGTAAACAGATTTAACTTCTTTTATTTTAAAGATCTCTGTGGACCAATTAGGTGTATAACCTTTTTCGAATACATGTTTATGTCTACTTATACGAACAAAATCACCTGCTTTGTATTTAGACTTTGATTTTATTTTGGGGTAATTATACACAGATAATAAACGTTTTTCGTTACGCGGTCGAACATCTACTGGTCTCATCTTAATCGTACGATGTTTTGTTGTATTGTAGTCATCTGTCAGCTTGGTCAACATGCTAATCCAGTGATAATTGCCATTCATGCTGAATTCTTTCCACATTATATTTTTCAATGTTCTGTTAAATCTTTCTACAATTGAGGCTTTCAGAGTACTGTAGCTGGAATAATGGTTTATTTCGTAATCTTTCATCAGTTGACGAAACGGTTTATTAAAAAACTCTTTTCCATCATCGGTTTGTAAATTTCTTGGAATGCGTCCTGTATTAAAAATCGACTTCACTGCTTTTACAACTTCTGATGCCTTTTTAGATTTTAAAGGCAGTGTCCAAGCATACTTTGAAAAGGTGTCAATCACAGTAAGAAGAAAACGAAAACCTTGGTTTTCTGATGAGTAAGAACCCATTTCCACCAAGTCTGCCTGCCACAAATCGTCTATACCTTTGGTAGTGACATGTCGGCGTTTAAAATTTTTTCGCACTGGTTTATGCAGTTCGTTGATTATCTGTCTTCTGCTCATTGTACGGAATGTATAAATACCTGTGGTTGAATAACCAGTTTATATACAAAACAAGAATGATCAAGTTTAATCATCCGTTTACAATGATGGTTGCGGGGCCTTCGGGATGTGGGAAAACAACATTTATAAAAAATCTTCTTAATACTAATAAGGTATTTATACATCCCCAAATTAAAAAAATTATATGGTGTAATGCAGAACACGGTGCACTGCCAACGGATATTAAACTACAAAATATTGAATATTTAAACGCTATACCGGAGGAGTTTGTAAATCACGTAAACGAGCCAACGTTGATTGTTATAGATGACATGATGTTAAATGCATATAGTAAAGAAGTTTGCGAACTCTTCACTAAGGGGTCTCATCATCGTAATTTCTCAGTAATTCTTGTGACACAAAACGTATTTCATCAAGGAAAATTCAGTCGTGATATATCGCTCAATTGTAAATATCTTGTTGTATTTAAAAACCCCCGGGATAAAAGTCAGTTTACATATCTGGCCCGACAAATTTACCCGGAAAATAGTTTAGAACTTGTGAGAATATATAAAGAGATAACTCAAATGCCTTACGGGTATTTGCTAATTGATTTAACTCAGGACATTAATGATGTCTTAAGATTTCGTACTGATATATTTAATAAACACTTTGTAACCTGTTTTTGTCCGCAAAACTCTTTAAATGGTAAGAATGGTGTCACGAATGAAACGATTAAGGGACAACAAGCATATGCTATATGTGCTTAAAAAGGCTAAACCAAATCTGAGAAAGTCCATCATACAAAATGCTGACCCTGAGGTTATAAAAACTCTTTGTGAAATTACACTCAACACCTTAAAAGGTAACCACATGCCGCATGGAAATATCTACAACTCACTGTGTAGGTATAAAAAGGACATGCGTAAATTGATTTGCGCAAAGAGATCTGTTGCTAAACAGCGTAAAATACTAGTGCAACGAGGAGGTTTTTTACCAGTTTTATTAGGAAGTGTACTATCAGGAGTTATCGGCTCATTAATTGAAAAATATGCATAGAAATAATGGACTTAACAAGATGCTACTTCTGTCGCCAGAGGTTTACAACAGGCTTAAAGATGAAATTGAAATGACCGCAAATCAGTCTATTTTTGATAGAGCAATGAATAAAATACTACAGAATAAAGACATGAATGATTCCGAAAAATGGTATAGCTATCGAAACCAACTAATTTCCTTTTTAAATCACAATAGGAAATCCAAACGAACGTTGGATAAAGAAACAAATTTATACTTGCCACGTGAACATAATGTCAAACAAAAAAGTTTAAGAGATAGTACCACACAAACGAAAATTATTTTTAAAGATGATGTGTTAACACAGACTTCACCACCACCGGCAAAGGATTTCCTAGCTGAAGAAGAAGAAGTCTTTGAAGAAGCACATAACATAACCCCACCAAGAAGATCTTTATCACCAGCCGCTAAAAGACGATTATCAGCTAGCGGAATAGCAAAAACTCTAAGACCACCACCAAAATTACTAAGAACAACAGCTCCACCTAATGCACGTGAAAAGGATTATAAAATAATCACAGCTGAGGATGGTGTAACTCAGTATACTGTACCTGCGGCTATGAGTCCCGATGAAGCTAGCGAACATATAGACGAATTAGAACAAAGTGAAAAACAAAAAGCAGCCCAGAAACAGTCTATATTAATACCCTCTCAGCTAGAATCTGGTCAATATATGCTTTCATTTCCTTTACGCAAGCTCGGTACTAGACAGAGTGAGCGTTTGAAGACTAAAAAGGATAGACCTGCAAGTACTTCTGACATTCCTTGGGAAAGACTGTAAACAATGCCGGTGGAAATAAAAGAAAATGATTTTTATGTATGCCTTTTGAGTAATAACTCTATGCAATTTTACCCAGAAAATACGCTATCGGCTTTTACAAATGCGCTTGCGAAACCATGCAAGTTTCATGGAAACTGGCGTGTAGGAATAACTGAAATTGCATTACCAAATTTTGAAATAACAAAACGTGCAATCTCCAACAACGGGGGAAATGTGCGTAAACGAGTGAGGCGTGAATATGACCAGTTAAAGGAAACTAGAAAGCAACATCAAAAGGATTTTAAAATACTTAGCATCAAAATAAATGAAAATGTAAAACTTGAATGGACACCAGAAAATCTTGAACAAGTTAGTTACAGACCTGGACAAATAAACCTTTCAGCATTTTTATTAACATTTTATAATGCAGTTACACCTTCTTGGTATACCATGTACTTGAATGATGTTAAATCGAAAATGTGGAAGCGCTTAGAAGATGACCACTTTAATGAAGTTATCCCTGAAATAAACTATAAGCCAGAGCCAAATGAATACATATTGCACATATATCAAGGAAAAAAGACTTCAGAAAACGTTGTGTTGAAATATAAGAACTATGAATCAATTGAAGATTTTGTTGATGATGTATTTGGTCAAGTTCCTAGGAAGAATAGAAAACATCCTGTTTTGAAGAATACAATAGACAATTATACACATCCAACGGCTAGCATAAAAACAGCTGAAAATAAAGAGAAAAAAGGTAGTGAAAAGAAGCATGATGTATTCGAACTCCGTTTAGAGGAGTTGGGTGTTACGATAAAAATAAAAAAACCACTACCCTCACACTTGAATGTTAAAGATCTCATGACATTGCTTTTAGCGAATTTACACTTTGACGATAAACAACTTAGCGAAGAAGAAAAACATAAGCGAATTATTGAAATTAAAAATACAATTTTTGAAATATTGAATAGACTAAAGAAAGATTCACTCAAAGCAAAGGCACCCGAACAACGGAAAATAACTAAAAACAGTGAAATTTTGCAGGTCCCATATGAAAAACAAAGCTCGGGCGAATTTTTATCTACACCAGTACCTATTAATACAAACATAGATAATCTGTCAAACTTCATCACAGATGTATTTCTCCAAACACCTGAAAACAAACGTAATCCTGATGCCTTGTTGACAGAAATAAAAGAGTCATTTGACACTGCGGGCTTACGCCAAGAGCACATGTCAATAATGGAAAAAATTAATTCTCTTGATACAACAATTAAAGAATTGATGTTGCGATTACCAAGAAGTACACCGGAAACTGTAAAAGATTGCCCTGAGAAAAATATAATACATATATACACTGATATTATACAACCTAGAGCTATAGGCGACAAGCTAGTAAGATATCTACGAATAATACCGATTCAAGGGTGTGGTACTATATTAAGATTTGAGCATGTAGAATACTGTCCTATTGAAAAAACTTTTATTGAAAGTATTTCTATAAAAATAACTGATCATCAAGGGGAGTTAGTAGACTTTAAAACAAATTATATTCCTACATATGTAATGCTTCATTTTAAGAGACAATAAAAACTATAAATATTTGCACAACAGGCTGTTCTTGCATAGTATAAATAGAATTACGAGATGGATTCCTATTATACACGTTATTATTTAATACAAAGCGGCGGCGGTCTGTCAGATATTGGAGAACTATATCGTGGTCCACTTATTTATCAACGTGGAAGAGGAATCGGTAGCTTCTTCAGTGCATTATTTCGACACTTAAAACCTCTAGCTACATCAGGATTAAAAACATTAGCACAACAGGCTGTAAAAACAGGACAAGCTATAATACAAGATAAAAACATCAGCAACAAGTCAGTTAAAGATATTTTAAAGGAACAAGGTCGAATTGCTGTTCAAGATTTAGCGCAGAAAGGTATAAATAAACTGTTTGACGGTATGAGCGGTGCAGGTATAAAAAGACCCAATCCGTTTACAACCTTGCATATAAAACCAGTTGTTAAACGCAAGAGACGTGGAAAAACACCTAAGCGCACGGGTAATTGCAAAACCAAAAATCAAAGAAAAGGAATAAAAGCAAGAGTTTTAAAAACACAACGAAAGGTACGTAAACGTATACTGGACATATTTGATAAATAAATAATGTCGTACAAAGAATGCATGAAATCAGAGCTGGATCTTTTTTCCACACCACCAGTTCAAAGCAATATTTTGAAAACAGAAGAAGTAGCATATAAGCCAATAGCCTCACTCGACAACTCCTCCGTTCTAGAGTTTGTAACTTTGGGTCATGGAGACACATACCGTGATTTATCTAGCATCTATCTTCGTTTAAAATTGCAATTAATTAAAATAAAAGATGGAAAAGAAGAACTTTATCCGAATGATGGCGATGCTCCAGGTCTAATAAACAACATTTTACACTCCATATTTCGTCAGTGCACCGTATATTTGAATGGAAAACCAATTGCTCAAACTGACCATAATTACAATTATCGCGCTTATATTGAAAATTTGTTAAATTATGGTAGAGATGCCGCATCTACCCATTTGGAGTCGGTCGGCTGGTATCTTGACAAAGATGACATGGAAATTGCAGATATCGATAAACCCGTCGCTGAATTACATCAAGGCTATTTAGATCGTCAGAAACTTTTTAATAAAAGTAATGTAGTTGAATTGATGGGGAAAATCCATACGGATTTGCTTAATCAGGATAAGTTGCTGTTAAACGGTGTCGATTTACGTGTAGTTTTATCACTTGAAAAACCAGAATTTTATATTCTATCTAAGGACGGGACCGACTCACCACAATTAAAAATCTTAGATGCAACAATGTACATGAACCACGTAACCGTCAACCCGAATATTTTATTAGCACATGAGACAGTTCTACAGCGTTCAAATGCCTTATACCCATACAAGCGAGTTGAAGTTAAAAGCTACACTATTCCCGCAAACACATTCACACTTTCACTGGATAATATTGTCATTGGACAGTTACCGAACTTAATAATATTTGGTATGGTGGACAATGATGCTTACACTGGCAGAAGAACAAAGAACCCTTTCAACTTTAAACATAACAACATTACCAGATTCAATTTATCCGTGAATGGCGTACAGATACCAAACCAACCTCTCGAATTTGACTACTCAAAAGAAAATCCGATTAGTACACGCGGATACAATACGTTATTCAGAGGAACAGGTATTCATTACTTCGATAAAGGTCATCAAATATCCAAGACATTATTTGACAAGGGATGTTTTCTTCTCGCTTTCGATTTAACAACAGACAATTCATACAACGCAACTTGCGGCAATTTACTAAATCAAGGGACAGTACGAGTTGAAGGAAAGTTTAGAGATGCGTTAAAAAATAGTGTGACGTGCATTGTATATGCTGAGTACGATGGAAGCATTGAAATTGACAAGGATCGAAATGTTTACACTAACTTTTAAATCTATATAAGGCGGCTACTTGCAACAAACTGTTAGTTGACAAATTGTTTTACTATAGTAAACAATGAGCTGTTTAATTAATGCGGAATACTTTTGCGGAGGTGAATTTACCTTCTTTAAAAAAGTCTCTTTAGCTGGATTCACTGTACAAAATAAAACGTTTACAAAGGAAATAATTTTTAAATATCCAACATCTAGTATGGAATGCAGTGAACAACAATCAAGTAAATTTGGTAATCTTGAACTAAAACGTATGGATGAAGACCTTATAAAAACTCTAGCGAAATTTAAGACAATCTTTGTTCGTGGTACATCAACTAAGGAGTTTATAAATAACTACGTTACATCTCTCACTAAGGTTATTGATCTAGAAGCTACATTTGCCTGTGAACAAGAATGAACACGATCGAACTTGCAACTGCATTGACAAATAATCGCGCAACAAACAAGTTTTTTAGAGGAGTCTTCCCCTGCAACCATCTACCACAAAAAATAAAAAAACCCGCATGCATCATAGCTAATACGGATCCATCACATAAAGGCGGGACTCATTGGGTTGCATTTTATTTCCCGAAACAAGGTCCTGCAGAGTTTTTTGACTCGTTTGGAAGATATCCCACC
The DNA here is from genome assembly GCA_949987705.1 of Thereva unica. NCBI lineage: Eukaryota > Metazoa > Arthropoda > Insecta > Diptera > Therevidae > Thereva > Thereva unica. The sequence continues at coordinate 17,356,741 of OX465281.1, read as the reverse complement.
AATAAGTTTTTTCAAAAATTCCTACTAGCTAATTCAAGCACGTTTTTAAATAATAAGAAACGAATACAAGGCCTGTTTTCATCAACCTGTGGTCATTATTGCTGTGTGTTTCTATATTCTCGATGTAGAGGAAAGAGCCTCAAGACTTTTTTAAAACAGTTTAGTGATAGTGACTTAAGATTAAATGATAATAAAGTAATAAATTTATACCTGAAGAATTTTACACAAAGTGGTGGGGATTTTTGTAACCAATCATGCAAGGCTGAGATCAGCACTATAAAAACCTGAACACACAAAGTTTGAATATTCAGTGTACAAGTTTAGCTGTATTATAATGGAGCCATCACGTAAGAAGCAAAGGACTGTTGGAGCTAAAGGAAAGGATAAGCTGCCTAAACCTGAATCAGTACCACCAGCAGTAAAATCTACCAAGAAGAAGAAGAAGCTGTCCAAATGTGAAGCAGAAGTTGCTGGAGAAAACCTTTTGCTAAACTATACATACCACTTGGACGACTGCCATAACCGGAAAATAGTACTTGGGTTTGATCCATCCACCTTCGAGGCGAAAATAGTATTTCATCGTCACGGCCTGTTTCCAGTATCAGCATCTTTTTCCGAATGGGCGGCCATTTACAAACATCTAAACGATTTGAAAACCCAAATTGGAGAGACGATCCCAGCAAATCAGGCCGAGCTGAACAACGAGCACAAGATCCCCATTAACAACAACTCAAGCATCATACTAAAACAGACGGAACTTTATAAATTGTTCGAATTGCAGACATTTTTCAATATCATCATGTATCACAACAACAACGCTTGCGATAGTGTAAAGGAATATTATAAGAAGTATGCTGAAAAATGTAAAGGAAAAAGTGTATTAACTTTAGCATGTGAGGATTTTTTTATTCCAAGTCGAACTTCCTATGTACACTTAAATTATTCCAGACTTTTTTATGAAATACCTTTCTTTTGTATTAGTAATCTTATTTTTGACACGATCAATTTTTAATAAATAAATAAAACTAATAAATTTTCTTTTATTGAAAACATTTATTAACTAACATGTACAAATAAATATTAACACAATTTTGGACAGCACATCGCACTGATGGTAATTTACCATGGATAGGACAAGAGGTTTCAAAGTGTTCCAGCTGTGATAGTTTTGGTATTTCCAGTTGTTTTATTTCAGCTTCCAGTAGGTATTTTTGAACAAACCTCGCTTTTTCCAGTCCTTTCACATAAATTGTTGAATTTGAATAATTTGCCAGCATGTAGGGTAATTCGTTGTAGTCAATATTGCCATCGTTCCATCTTAGGCCATTTATCTTGTTAAAATTGAATTCATCCTGTCTGCAGGCTTTGGGTGTCAACTCGTTGTATGAATATGGAGGCTTAAAAAAATACAAGCCCGGTATAAGTGATCCATATCGTAAAACTACCAACTCCTTAGCAAACAGTTGTCCGTTAACTCCGCTGACAAACTGTACATCTAAAATGATTCGGTCTGAACTCATGACTTTGACTGCACAAATGGAAATATTAAGTAGGTGCGATTTCATGGCTTTATATAAGAACTCATTTCCACACCACCTTAAGAGGTAGAGTTTTATTTGGCGCATTTTTTTTATCACGTGGTCTCCCCAATAGGTCTAGTCCACGAATTTTATTGGTGCATTTGTTTATTAAAAAATCTCATTAATTGTTTTTTGTCTTTTATAACCATACGGCACTGAAGTGAAATCTTCTAAAAATCTTCGTTTTTCTGCTTTAACTCTGTATTTCTTTACTTCCGGAACGGTTACTACTTCATAATTTTTAGTGCGCTGAATATTTTGCGAAAATATAGGAATACTATCCTTTTCATCAGGATTGAGTATCATTTCTTTAATGGTTTCAAAATTCACTGTTTGTGAAGCTGCGTAATTCAAATTGATACCTTTCACTTTACATACAATCTTCTCGGAATTATCTTTGGTACATAAAACTTTGTAAGCATAATTCTTTGGTCCACCACTCACAAATTCAGTAATATAACTTCCAGAACCGTAACATTCAAGTTCATCTGTCATATCCCCAATAAATTCACCTGTTGGTGGGTCATATTCGCCTTCACGACTTACATATATTACCGAATCTGTATCGTAGTATAAGACTCGTTCGTCTAATTGCTCAAGATAACTGTACAATTTCAAGCGGGCCTGTGCTGTTGTGTATGCAGCAATACAAACATTAACACTTGGTAGAGAATCGGCAGCCTCTTCTTTATATTCCCAGTTTATAATTAAAGTGTCCTCGTTAACTGGTAAAAGATGACACACTTCAACAGCAGGATTAGTTAATAACTCATACAGTTCCGCTGGACTGTTTAATATCTTGGTTTTAGGTTGATTTTCTCTCTGGCCAAATTTTCCCCAGAACGAATTCAATATAAGTTTGGCGAGTGATCTTAAACCTGAGTTGCTCTCTATTTGGGTATATTCTAATTTGACCCCCTCCTTCTCAAGAAAATCTTCAATATATTTATCTTTTTCTTCTTCTGTTTGACAATTGCTGGGCCATCCAGATGCTTGCTGTTTCATTTTAATAAATTTGTTCATCATTTTGGTGAATAGTCCTCCAATATTTTTTAATTTATCATACTGCTCCATTTCATAGCTCCATATTTCATATATCTCAAGTATTTTATAACCTTTATCTAGGGCCTTCTTGACTTCGTCGATTACCCAGGTTCCTATTAATACCCTTTCTTCATCTGTATGCGGGCAAAATTCCTGGTTCTGATTTCGATGTTCACTACATTTACAGCATAGTGGAAACATTAGCTTGTTACACTGTTTTATTGGTAAGACTGGATGGTATAAATTTTCAGGTGGTAGGATTTTACATTTAATTAAACCTTCTATTTTTTCAAAATTTTGATTCAAACAGATATCATTTCCCACAAATAATTTTGGATGACCAATGGGAAATTTACCAGTTTTGCAGACCCAGGGGTAAAGTGAGCACACATCAATATATTTAATTTTTTCATTCGTGTTGCACTTGTAATATTTAGATACATTACCAGTTCGCCCTCCGTAAAACGCCTCACGTGAGTTTAGCGGTATATTTACTAAAAGCGGGTGGTTTTTCAAAAAATTCATTTCTTGGCTTGATTCCAGTTGTCTACGGAAATTGCATTCCCACATTTCGATAATTTCGTATCCATAGGAACGCAACCGCTCAGTTTTTGCTACAGTCGCATCATACCTACGATTAAGGGTATCATTTTTGTCATCATGTAGAGGATAATCACGGTTATGCTTCAAGCAAGTAGGGTGTCCATGGTAATAGCATCCGTGAAACTCAAAAACCTGATTAGTGTCAGGGCAATATCCATCTACTTTTACTCCGTTTAACGTTACCTCTCTTTGATTAGCAGCTTGCTGAATCATAATTTTACGACTGTGCTCTTCCCATATAAGCCACTGTATCGCTATTTTTGATTGGTTATCTGCATTTCTGTAACTGCTTCTGGGTATAACACCAATCGAATCAGGCTCAAGAAAATTGCGACGGTAAACAAGATTACATGTCGAAGCTATTGTGGTAGCTTCAATGAACGGATCTACATAACATTCAATTAACATTAGCTTTCTAAATTTTAAACATGCTTCAGTTAAAATCTGTACATCAGACATACAATAGTCAACAATATCACGTTGCATGTTAAATTCATCGTTTTTATGATCGTCATACCATTTAAGAAAAGTCTCTCGCGCCTCAGTTTTCATAGCATCAGGGTTGTAGTATTCAATGGCTGGCAGTGTCCCGACATATTTCTCGTTTTCAGTCGTATTGAATAAATGGGGGAAATAGCCTTTTTTAAATACCGGCGGTAAATCAAACGCCTTAGGTAATTGAGATAGAGCCATAGGGAAATAATTCAATGAATCTATAAATTTTATATTACCCAGCTGCATCATAATTATTTTTGTTCCTCGCATTATAAGTTGGGGTTTCAAATTACTTTGTAGCAATATATAATTTAGTATAAATTGGTGGTCAAACGCCTGCCCATTATGTGCTAGAACCACTACCTTTTTGAATTTCTTACGGAGCTCCAATAAATTTTTTAGAAAAGTGCTAATTACATTGGATTGGTAAATCTGAAGTCTAAATCCGCATTTTTGACAGAAAACTAATTTGTTCACTTCAATACATAGATCACATCGTTTAGCGAGAACACATAAATTTGGCTCATGCAGTTTAATATCACCAATTGTCTCTTTTTCTCCTATTACCTTTTCCTGACGTGTTTCTAGATCGTAGAATACAAAAATAGTGTCCTTCGTTTGGGGTTTGCCTCTATTTGGTTGTATATAACAAAGATGTCCTTGTTGCACATGTTTATCACATATTTTACAAAAATATCCCCCACAGGTGTGGACTTTATCTGCTTGAAATGTTTTTAGACAACCCTTACATTTTTTTACCTGCTCGCAAACACTATTTTTGTTGTTTAAAGATCCCGATGCTTTGTGATTATTAAAACAGCTTTGTCCTCTAAAGCTTCGATTGCAATCTTTGCACAAAATTTCGTTGCGGGCATCTTTAGCACATGCAGGAGCTTGTTGACAACAAAAACACGTTCCACCACATCTATGTTCATTTTTGTGATCGTATGGTACATTACATCGTTCACAAAAATAGTGACAACAAAATGCAGCAGTCAAGGAAGTTATGACGTTATAGTGGTTGTTATAGTACAATAAATTTAATCGTTTTCCATCATTTTGCCCTTCAAAAATTAAATCTCTCCCCTTGGTACCATACTGATAAACAACAATTTTATAATCTTTCAGATAAGTTTGAAATTTCTGAAGTTCCGGGATTCCTGCACCATTCATCGGTATATGTATTTTAGATTCTGTTAGCAGTGCAGCAGCTCGTCGTGTTTGTATTTGACCTATATTTTGTCTTACTTTTTTATAATGTATTTCCTTTTCAATGTTAGAAATTGCTACAATTAAAGCTCTGGGCAGACACAGGTTATCTTTATTTTGAATGGTAACAATTCCCCTTTTTTTAGCACATTCTTCATCAAATGTGTTATATTTCCTTCCATGGTCTCTTCCTCTCCCTTGCGGTAGTCGGACTGATGTCACACTCAAACAAAATGTATCAGTATTTACTCCTTCAGAATTGCTCTGAAAAATTTTACCAATCATTTCCCATACATCGCTTACTTTAACCTCAGATGCTAATTTATAATTTAACCACCCTGGGCCTCTCTCCATGAAACTCTCTCCACAAAAAGTAAACCCGACATAATCTTCTGGGTGAAGTCCTATCATGGCATGCTGAACAATATCGTCAACCGCACTCTTGAACCATGATAAAGGCTCTACATTCATAGGCGGTGTGTTTATTTTAAAATTAACTTTTCGACCACGTACATTGAAACGCCTTACATGAGTAATGATGTCGCTCGCAATGATAAATTTAGACATCTTTTATTTTTTAGTTGTAGAGAATACACTGTAACAAAAAGTCAACACAGTGTTTTTAACGTTCAGAAAACAAAATGTAATGATTAAAACTCGTGAAAGAAGATAGGAAATGGACATAAAACGACCTTGGGCGCAAGTATTTCTTAAATTATTTTAAAATTGTAAGCTTACCTAGATTATTTTTTATTTGCACTATACAAATTTATAAAATATCAAGTTCAGCACAATTTTGTCTTATTAAATTAACTTTAAAAACACTTTTTGGTAAAAAAGTTTTTCACACTTTAAAAACTCTACAATTACTAAATTATAAAAAACTTTTGCACTAATTTTTTTATCGCACAACACAAGTTTCCGCTCAATTTTAAACCACTAGTAAAAACTTCAGAAGCAAACTTTTTGCTTTGAAAATTTGCTTTCAATAATCGACAGTTTTTTGTGCACCTTTTATATATGTTTTCTTGTTTACAAAAAAATAAAATAAATGAATTTAACCTGTTCTAAGGTTATTATACAACATTTCATTCCATTATTATTATCAACATCTAAGTCCGTACCTTTGATAATAATTCAAGCGAGTGGGTTATTTCCTAGCAAATATGTGCAAACGATCCAATCTTCTAAGAGAACTGCATCCTATCGTTATTTATGGGTCATCAACATACACAAACGGTTTTCCATTCTAACAAGTACATTAAATCATCTTGCAAATGTTTTTCCTTACTTACTTAGAATTGTACAAATAAAAAGCAACCGCAATCCTCTACACGGTGCTCTAGCGATCTTTCAAGAAACGGTACTCCATTCTATTATTATTTACGGTTATCACCATCTAAGCCTGCACCTTTGATAATAATTCAAGCGAGTGGGTTATTTCCTAGCAAATATGTGCAAACGATCCGATCTTCTAAGAGAACTGCATCCTATCGTTATTTATGGGTCATCAACATACACAAACGGTTTTCCATTCTAACAAGTACATTAAATCATCTTGCAAATGTTTTTCCTTACTTACTTAGAATTGTACAAATAAAAAGCAACCGCAATCCTCTACACGGTGCTCTAGCGATCTTTCAAGAAACGTTACTCCATTCTATTATTATTTATGGTTATCACCATCTAAGCCTGCTCCTTTGATAATAATTCAAGCGAGTGGAGGTTATTTCCTGGTAAAGCTGTGTAAAAAAAGCAAATGCAAGCATATTCTCTGTATATCAGCTAGAGTACTTTTAGTAGAAATGGAGGGGATTTCTTATATAAGCGAATGCTCTCGAAATCGAAAATCAAACAAACTTGAGCTCTACAGAAGTAAAGTAAAGTAAGAGGCATTAGCCGAATTAAGTTAACAATTCGGTTTGTTTGTTTTTAAAGTTAGTGTAGTTGCAAGTAAGCAACATTGCAGAAGAAGAAGATATAATAAAACAATTTGCAAAGGTAAGAATATTTTTAATTGTTTGTAGAGTTATTTTTAATATGATTTTTTTCTTTTCATAGATTAAAAAGAATGAGCAGTTTCGAGGTGGAAGATTTGGTGTTGAAGAGGAAGCAGTCAACCAACAAGGGGTTGAAACGACATCTTTTTGACGATGAAGGAGGGATAGAGGAAGGTATTAAGCCTTCTATCAACAAAAGAAGAAACATCAGCATGCTCCCCTTCACCGTGAATGATGACACCAGGTACATCATAGATGATGATGAGGAAGAAGCAGACATTCTGGAGGAAATTAACAGCCTGAGATACAAGAAAAGTATCTCTTTAAAGGATATGCAGGTTGACCAGGTGTACTGCATACTTGACGTCCGCAGAGTGGATACCCAGTTTGGAAAAAAGGTGGTGGTTGAGTTGGAGGATGGTAATATATACCTCCCTGTAAGGTATAATAAACTTTCGGATAAGGGGATTAATTTATTTAAAAAGGGGAAATTTGGAGTAGTGAATTTGGGGGAAAAAGGTAATACCTTTGACCTCATTTTCAAAAAAATTTAATATGTTTTCTAGAATTAAATATATTAATGTCATAATCATATTAATAAAAAATAAAAAATGCTTAAGGAAAAATATTATTTTTAATATTAATTGTTATAATAAGTATTAATAATAATTATTTTTTAGAAAGTAAAATAAAAATGTTTAACATGTACCATATTGTTTTTATTTATTATAACCACACATAATTTTCAGGTTTCGTTTTGGACTCCTATAGAAGCTCCACTACTTCCCACTTAAGATATTGTTTACTTTTACACTAATTTTTTATCGCACAACACAAGTTTCCGCTCAATTTTAAACCACTAGTAAAAACTTCATATTAATTGTTGTTGTAATAAGAATTAATAATAATTATTTTTTAGAAAGTAAAAATAAAAAATGTTTAACAAATACCATATTGTTTTTATTTATTATAACCACACATAATTTTCAGGTTTCGTTTTGGATTCCTATAGAAGCTCCACTATTTCCCACTTTCATATTTCTGTTCAACAAGTAAGATATTGTTTTTTACTATAAGTCGTTTTTCAGGTTTCGTTTTGAGCTCCTTGCTTGCATGCTTGCAGAGTGCAAGTTCCATCACAACAGTGCGCGGAGGTAAATGACCACACGTCAGCTTTGCAGTCATGCGCACTTTCCACTCTCGCTTTTTCTTCCGCTCCACATCTGTTGAGTCCCAATGGCAAGCCAACCACCTCGAGCCCTGCCCCGCCAAGACCCCGCCGCACCGCAAAACAAACTAGAGTCCACCTGTCAATCAAAGTGACATAAGCAAAGCCACCCGCGAGTGAACACCTGCGAACCAAACTTGACCACCTGCTAATCAGAGTGACACAGCCGAGTCCCCAGCCAAGGACCCCGCCGCAGCCACGCCGAGGCCGCCCCTCCCGCCGAGCCCAAGCCTCCGACCCTGACCCAGTTCCCAGGCTCGTCCACGGCCAAGGCCAACAACCTTGACCTACATTCCAGCGTGATGACAGGTGATTGATTAATGACCCTGACCTAGTTCCGTGACCTAGTTCCCACGGTACTGAAAATTTTCACATGCCCAAGTGGCGGAGTACCTACTTATGATCAAAACTTATAAATTCAAAATGGCGGACGAATTTTTCCAATTGTATTCCGATTCCAATGAAAGTGAATATCTAGGGGTTTTTAAGGTTGCAAATAACGAATTTATGATCAAAACTTATAAATTCAAAATAGCCGCGCCAATATGGCCGACGAATTTTTCCAATTGTATTCCGATTGCAATGAAAATCGGTATCTGGGGGCTTTTAGGGCAAACAACGAATTTATGATCAAAGCTTATAAATTCAAAATTGCGGGTCCAATATGACGCACGAATTTTCCCAAGCCACATTCTGAAATGTAGTAAACTTCTAAAATTCCCTCTAACCAGTATAGAAACAGTAAAAACGGTAGAAAGAGTCGAAGTTTGCAAATTTGTGCGCCCCTACATTGTCATCACGAGGTTAAACGATGTCATCTATCGCTTCCAAAAATTTCGATCGGAAAAAACGGGACCTGGAGGAAGCTGTGTTCGGAACGAATACTGAGTAAGAAGGGAGCAGTGTAACGGCTAACCGAAAAGAGAAAGTTAAAATTCCAATTCACCGAGAAGTTATATCTTTAGATGCATCTACTTGAATACATAACGCTGTTCTAATTGAATCACCGATAAGATTGGGAAGAGGCAATTTTTTCCAGATTTATTGTTTTTTCATTATACTTTTTTTCCTACCGCGTACAACGCACACATAATTTTTTTTCCGATAGGTGGTGCTCAACCTCGAATTTTAATAAATTTGAAGCATATTTTTTATAGGTAACTCTAAATTCTTTTATGTACCCATAACCATGCTTCATTATAACCATTTCCTATCCCGGAGTATGCCCACATAATTTTTTTTTATTAAAAGGCGTTGCAACGCACGCGGGTTTTTGCTAGTGAAAACCTAATCTTAGAGTGCATGCGGAGTGCCTCATGTATTTTGTATGAGGCCCTCGTAAGGTATTCATAAAACAAATTTAATTTTGGTATACCTTATACTGCCCTATGAGGGCCACATGAGGTGTTCATGAGGCAAGTCTAATCTGGTATACCGAACGTTTACCTCACGAGGCCCGTACATAACTTTAGGCATGCCTTACATTGAATTCTAGTCGGGAATGTTTCGGCGATTCGGCCTTCGGTCCAACATCTTCTTCTTCTTCTTTAAACTCCTTTAATCCCTCATGGGACATAGCGCGGTCCAACATCACTCCTAGATAAATAAGTGCAGGCTGAGAGAGTACCACCGTGTGACATACTTTCTCCACCTTTTAACCAGTTTAGCTTAGTCTATCAGAGCATTCAAAAGGCTAGCTTTGCGTAGATTATAGAGGGTCCAAGGACCACTGCATCTAGGAGAGAATAGAGAAATTAGTAATTGAGGTTATAGTGATCTGTACAAAGAAATGTTCGTTTGTTTACGAGACCTAGTCCTGAGTGTGTAGTCCTTCCATTATACTTTTCATACAAGGCGATCTGACGCAAAGGCTGAGAGCATTTCCTGGACTGCTACAAATCTGAAGATCACTTTGAAAACTATGAATCTGATACAGCTACTATTGCGTAAAAATCCATAAAAAATCATATATTTACAAGAATTCTTATCCGCATAACCTAATGATCAATAGAATGTGATGTGCGAATAGTAAACCATGATCTGCGAAACTGCAGTTTTTAAAGAGAACTTGATCACTACTAACAACTCTAACCCCAGAAGATCATTTTCCATAGCAGGGTACCAGATTCTTCCACAAGAAGAAGCAGAAATGGGGAAAAGGATCGTTCACGTATGAAGCCTCCTATACATTTCAAATAGGATAGAGACTAGATCAACATGGAAACCCCATGTATACAGCAAAGATCAAGGAAGATCGGTATGGATATTGACATTGATATTGATAATAAAGAAGAGATAGTTAACTCAGTGTAGATCATGAGGACTGTAGTGCCAAAGTGGAAAGTTTTTGTAATTGGATTATAAAAAGGCGCATGGGTTTGATAGTACTTCCATGAAAGATCAGATAACCGGAGTCTTGAGTTAGTTTAGATACTTACCAAATTCTTTTATTGGTCATCTATCTTGTTCTTTGTCAATAAAACAAACAACCCCCAAAATGTTTGTGTAGGGACTCTTTTCCAAATGTCCATCCGTCGTTAAAAAATCGAAGTCCTCGAACTCCCCTTTAGAGCATCTACTTAAGAGTCCACCCTTCATTAGACAAAAGTTATCCAGAGTAGTAAGTTTCCACGAGAATTCATCCCCTCAAGTCTCCGCCCTCATCGTCTTCTGCTTGTTCGTTTTGCCATCATTAAAAATATCGATCCCTTAAAAATGTTCTTCTGATGTCATAATTAAGATCCGATCCAGGCGTCGTGTAATCTGAACAGTTTGAATGAGCGTTCATTAACGACTACTGTCTGAGCCCCGGCGCGAATCCATGGAAAAATACTGATGGGGCTGGGTGAGTGGGGCCCCGCTCCTAATTTGTTTATCTGCTTTGCCGGGGAAAGTAGTGATAACCTTCCTCAAATCCACACTGTTAATCCCGGTCATGAATATTAAAACGGCGGCAGACATTTTGTGCTTATTTGACCATAAACACGCGAATGAGTTTCGAAGATTTTGTAGAGACTAGGGAATCTTTTTTATTGGGACCAGGGGTGGACCAGCTTCGATAGGGGAAGACAGAAAGCTTAGATTGAAGTGACGAAGCATAACGACGTTAGAGGATTGTTGTAAGGTTTAGTCCTGGTAAGGATTGGTGGCTGGGGCGCAGGTCGTGGAAATAGGATGTTTGTGATTTTCCAATGCAATTGAAAGCTGTCGAAAGCTTTGTCGAAAGCTATAACCGCTATGCGGCCAGCATGAGCTCCAGCGTCTCCGTGTTGGAGCCTAGTGCTGCTGATATAGCGACGATTGGATTTAGTTTGACATAGACGTCTCGAAAGTCCGGGAGTGCGGAGGTTCTATACGTCGGTTCAATCGGGCTTAAAAGGTTTCATTTTAAGCCAGCAGAGTGCACGGCCAGTTAACAACCCCTGTTGTGTGTTATCTGGCATTTGTATGTGAGAAATCGGGACGAACGTTTTTTTTTTGGTTGGCGAACGATTGATTCGTGTGTTAGTGTGTAAAAAGAGAGAGTAGAGAGGTGGTTTTTTTGTGGTGCTCGTAGTGCAGGTGTCAGTCAATGTTTATTAATGAAAAGTGCAGGTCCATCAAGAGCCTGTGCCAAGAAAGGAAGTGAAACTCAGTAGTGCTAACGGCTAGCGGTATATCCATCCCATATGCTAGGGATGAACGTTATGCTCTGGCCTACAATATACATGCCAAATAAGTCGTGACGTCATGTCGCTTAATTTAACACAATTTCGAGGATACCACTTTGGGACGTATTCGTGGATAATCTTTTTGTGGATCGCTATCTCGATTGCGCTTGTGCAGTGCATCAGTCCATCAATACCACCACCACAGAAGCGAGGTACTTTGAAGGACCTTTTGATCGTTGTTATTTTTATTTTTTTTTTCCTTCTTAAATTTCTCCTGTGTATTTGTTGCTCTCTCGAAATACGTCTCCTGGGCTCGCGAATTTCGCTCGTTTTATAGTGTCATTGTTTTTTTTTTCGCTCTCTATTGTATAGTTCAAACCTAATTCCAGTTCCACCAACGTCTACGAACTAACTGCATTAGGTCGCACACACGACACGCGGAGCGGAGGGGAGTAAGTCGGGGCTAGTTTCGTTCGTGTTTACAGTGGAACACATTCAAGCGAGCTCTATTCAAGGATTGTACTGCGATTTTCGATTGCCAGGAGTAGGAAAAAAAAGGATATCTGGGGTGAGCTTGTTAAGCGGACGAGAATGATTTATGGCCGGAGTCTGCATGAGGTGAAATCGAAGCTTGCCAACACACGAGATGTCAGGGCGGGCGGCATGGAGTGGGGGTGCAAGAGAAGAGAGACACTTTAATTTCACAGCCATGATATATACGGCTTGGAATATCCTTGATAAAGGTTCGACTTGGACTTAGCTCAGAAAAGGAGTGAAGACTGAAATGGTCAAAATAAACGTAGCGTAAAGTTTCACGTCTCACAGGAGGAGAGTGACATAAAATTTTTGGTGTCCTTGCTTGTGAATATTGAATTGAGGTTACTCCTTTCATTTAAGGATACTCTTTAGTCATACATCTATATGTACCTACATTTTCGGGCTATATACATATATACAAGTGTGAATAAGTACCTAACCCCCCAAAAAGTACTGCTCCTGTTTAGTTTAACGTCTGTTTTGCCAACTTCGTCCTGGGAAATATGCTAATTGATTTTTGTACTTACGACAAGGAGCTTTTGTTTTTGCCAAAGTCTTTGTTTATCGCCAGGATATGCTCGTTATGCCAATTTTACAAGAATCGTTTGTAATTGAATTTTGAAATTGTGGCAAGGGTTCATGTGGGTAAGAGAGGGAAAGAGAGCCCCGGAATCATAAAAAGGATACGAACTTGTAAATGGATACTTTGCGAAATTTTCCAAAAACCATTTTATCCACAAACTTTCTTCGTAGAAATTTTCTCTGCTCTCTCAAAGGGGATCTGTTTGCGGCGTTTTAAATATTATACGAAGGAATTTCTTGTGTTTAGTTATTTTTTTTTTTCAAGAAAGAGGTTTTAAGGATCTGTAAACAGGATATTTAATTATTTTGAATAGGTTTATATCCTCGAAATTTCTTCGAAAAACAAACACAAACCATAACTAAATGGAAATCATCTAAAGAATTGTGCGAGTGTATTTTCTAGGTGAATTTATGTAATTTAAATTTTTCCTAAGTAGCACTCCTGTTGAAGGAATCACATTTTATGTGATCCTTAATTACAATATTTATAAAATGTTTCAAAATTTGAAATTCCAGTTTTAAATTCTGCGAATCCTTAAAGTTTTCAACAATATCCTTACTAACCAAGAAAATTACTTAGAAATTTTTGAATATGCCAGATTTAAAGGCATTTTCATTTATGTATAAGTGCGGAGGAGGAAGCCTTTAATCCTATTATGGTTTTCCCGAAATACTATAAATGTTTAAAGTGAAAAACGGAAGACTTTAACTCACTTTTCATACATAGTTAAAGCTAATCTAAATCAGCAGGTGGAGGATATAAGAACGGAAAACCGTATATAGGTACTTTCTTTCCACTTGGGGGTGCTCTTTGGTGATATGTACATATTTATATCATGGTTTTTTGTGTGTATAAAAGAAAGACAAAGTACTTTCATACTCTCTATATTAACATAGGAAAAAAAAATTACATAGAAATTTTTTTTTAAAAAAAGGTAGAAATTAAACAATGATTCAACGTTGTGTAAAAAGGTATTTATGGATGACTGCGCTTCTCTGCTACTACAAATAGCTTTTCTCTGATTATAATGCATTGCAATAGCATAACCTTGGCTGCAGCCAGGATTTATGTATATACTTTTTAATTCTTATGTCAAATGAAATCCATCTCTATAATGTTTTTTTTTTCATAACTACTTGTGTATAACGTTTGTATAAAATGTCTGAAAAACGCGCTGGCTTTTGAGAGTAGGTATTATGTAGATGTGTGTAGAGTGTAGACTATGCAGCTAACGATTTATGCGGATTATGAGAGGTATTTTGTTGGGTGGTTAAGAAACCTTTCAATTTTAATAACTTTGAAAAGCAGTTTTATTTTGTTGTGTTCTTGGTTTGTAAGGATCCCCCTTAACTGGGATGTGCTTATGCAGTAGGGTTGAGACTTTGTGTTCCCTGTCGTAGTATATTATCACTGATGGAAAAGGACGTGCCATATGTTTTAAGTGATTTTAGGGATTATTATATTTCTGTCTGGGTGGTTTACGGGGTTTCAAGATGATCATGTTGAGTTAAGGATGGTTTATGTTGATTTGGAATCTCAAAAATTTTGGATGGTATCGTAAGTGGATTTAAATTATCATATACAGGCTATTTTCGACTAAGATGCTGGATATATTTGGAGAGCACAGTTCTTCTAAAGAGGGGCACTATCGGATCTATTCAGTTAAATATAGGGTGTTTACGAAGAGACGTTTTGAAAAAGAAGAAAGTTCGGATTAGCTCCTATAGTAACTATCGTAAAGTAAGATTTTTCATCTTTTGAACCCCCCAAAAATTCATCGTTTTTTAGCATTATTAACAGTAAATTTTCCTATAATAGTTTCATACACCAGATCAGGGCAACAGACCCCTCGAGCTGCCTAAATCGTACAGACCTATCAGCTTAACCTCTTTTCTTTTGAAAACAATGGAAAGGCTGCTAGACCTTCATATTAGGTGCAAACTGGAGCTCTCCCTCCCTCTACATAGCTCCCAGTTCGCTTACTCTAAAGGTAAATCAACAGAGGCTGCTTTACACCACCTGGTCAGTAAAATCGAAAAGGCCTTCCTCGCTAAAGAAACTGCCTTATGCGCGTTCCTTGACATCGAAGGTGCTTTCGATAACACTGGCTATGATTCCATCTCTAGAGCACTGGCTCTCAGAAATCTGGATCCTCACACGATTGAGTGGATAAATGCCATGCTTGCAGATCGTGACATTTCTTCTACCCTAGGTGTCTCCACCATTGGTAGTGTTAAGGCTATTAAGGGGTGCCCTCAAGGTGGAGTCTTATCCCCGTTACTCTGGTCACTAGTTGTGGATGAACTCTTGATCAAACTATCTGAATCTGGTTTCGATGTCTTCGGTTATGCAGATGATCTTGCCATCATTGTCTCTGGGAAGTTTGACTTGACCATTACAGAGGTCATGAGAACGGCACTGCGAGAAGTTCAAAGATGGTGTACCAAGGAGGGTCTGTCAATCAACCCAAATAAGGCTGTCCTGGTACCTTTTTCCAAACGCTACAAAGTGGACCTAGGTCCTATCTGTATCCAGAATACCACAGTTGAGTACTCAGATTCAGTCAAATATTTGGGAGTAAATTTAGACAAGAGGCTGAACTGGAACGCTCAACTTGACTACGTCATCAGCAAAGCCACAAGGGCCATATGGGCCTGCAAAAGGCTTCTAGGTAAGACATGGGGTCTTACACCACAAATGATGTACTGGATGTACAATACGATCGTTAAACCTGTTGTCACTTATGCTGCTATAGTTTGGTGGCCCAAGACTAAACAGGTTACGTCGATCCTCAAGTGCAGCAAGCTGCAACGGCTTGCTTGCCTCTCCATTACCGGAGCTATGCGGACCTGCCCCACAGCTGCAATGGAAGCAATCATTGGATTGACCCCTTTGCATCTCTTCATATGGAAATCCGCCGCCATAAGTGCCTTGAGACTTCAGATCTCATCCAACTGGCCCCATGCGGTCAAAGGACACATGGATATCCTTAAAAATATCCCAAGCATTTCCATCTGCCGCGTATCCGACCATATGGTTAGTCAACTGCGGTTCCAAAGGAAATTCAAAGCAATTATCCCGGATCGCTCTGAGTGGGAGGAAATTACTCTTCCTAGGGATCCAGACCATCTCCACTGGTTTACTGACGGGTCAAAGATGGAACATGGTACAGGGGCTGGTGTCGCAGGACCCAACTCCAAGGTCTCGATTGCAATGTGTAAGTGGCCCTCTGTTTTCCAGACTGAAATACATGTCATTGCGACCTGCGCTAGGCTCAACCTTGAGAAAGGTCTGAAAGGCGCCAACATTAAAATCTCTTCTGACAGCCAAGCTGCCATCAAGGCACTCTCAACGTGGAAGTTTTCTTCCAAAATAGTAGCAGGGTATTTTGACGTACTCCAGAGCCTGACCAGAAGAAACGAGGTCTCGCTCTGCTGGGTCCCCGGACACTGTGGTATCGAGGGAAATGAGGCTGCAGAGAGCCTCGCGAGGGAGGGGTCTGAGACTTTGTTCCAGGGCCCAGAACCCTTCTGTGGCATCTCTTGGTCCACCTCCAAGTCCTTGATAGAAGAGTGGATTAAGAGAATAAACCTAGCCTATTGGGGGTCAGTCCCAGGTCTTAGACAGGCTAAAGATCTTATAAGACCCTTTGCCTTAAGGGGCACTGTTACTCTAAACAGAGCGGACCTAAGGCTGCTGGTGGGCTATCTCTCTGGCCATGTAGGACTGCGGTACCACCTCCACAACCTAGGACTGTCTCAAGAGACAGAATGCCGACTCTGCTTGGAAGGCGACGAAACTTCCACACATATTCTTTGTGAATGTCCTGCTCTGATCTGGCTTAGAAGAAGAATGTTTATCAGAGAGTTCTTGAGCCCAGCCCAAGTCCGGTCTTCATCAACTAAAGACCTTCTTGCCTTCATTCGGAAGGCCGATAGTCTGTTCCGCTAGTGGGGTACGTACACAATAGGCCTAACTTGGCCGCAGTGTTCGCCATATGGGTTGCCCCCTCATTCCTTATAATAATAATAATAATAATTCATACACCAGATGAGTCTAGGTTGTATACTTTCTCAGGTAGGCAGTTTTAACGTCGGGTAACAACACTATATGTATATCGTTTATGAAGGGATTTTCATTCCATATTAACACGCATTCTACAAAAGCGATGATCACATCTTGTGTTTAACTTTAACATCTGAATCTTCTTCTGCTAGCCATTACACCATATCAGGTGTTAACTAGCGTAGTAGTTCCCTCTGACGCCGTGTGATATTTTGCGTAATCGGGACTATGTGTAGAGTAGTTTATTTGGAATGAACTATACATTCTCTTTTGGTATGAAGATGATTTCTTACAGGAAAAATAGAGGCCACAAACATTACAAGTTCTGTGATGCAACTGATTCGCTGGTTATTGACGGGCAGAAGGAATTATAGGACATTATAGTGAATACAATATTGTCAGGCTTCCGTGACACTGTGGTTGGAGGATAGAAGGGCTTGATGGGCAAGGGATGATTGGTTAGAGATACATAGTAAAATTGACGACAGAAACCCATCTGAAAGGATCAAACGCCAGCTATTTTAAGCTAGCTTGCAGCAAGCAGAGCCACCCAAACCGCAGGGATAAATGGGCTATAACCCTGGGGCGTAAGCCATTTCGTTTATTTTTATTTAAAAACTTTTTATGACAAATATAAAATGCATTATATCTAAGTAGCAATCTCCTTGCTGGTAAACCGATCCCCAATGTTATTTTAAGATTAGGGCTTCTGGGACATGACTGATCGCCTGCAATTAAACAGAACTCCACTTCTTTACAGAACTTCGTCTGCGTCTTTCTAATAACTCTTTTTCTCTCAGGTCTCTTTTTATGAAAGCTCGCAGTTTGAATGCAAAACGAGTTCAGATAGGGTCGATCCCATATTCTTCTGTTGAATTTTAGTAATATTTTGATTGGCTTCCCGTGGTGCCATTTCGTCCACGTTCTGTAGTTCAATTAAATTATCGTCCCTTATAGAGGCTTGAAAGTCTGGTGATGCTTCTATCTTCATTTTCATGCGTTAAAATACGAAAGGTCGAAAACTTCGATCGACCAAAGTGCCTCTGTCACGCGTTTGGCTCCGTGATTGATAATTTACGATGGGATTTATCCTTTTTACCTAGCTGTTTCCCCTCGGGATGCCAGTAGTGATTAACGAATGTTGTATGACTTTTTCTATTCTATTTTATTTTGAAACATATTGGCTGTAAAAGCTATTCCTCTGACCAATATTATCCTTCTTGGGTTACCAGAAATAGCTACCAGCTTCCTTATCCAGTCGACAACCTCTAGGAGGTAGCCAACGCTCGATTTGGGATGTGGCGCCGTTGGATGAATGCAGTGTTCACTGATTACGGCCGTGGTCTTAGCAGCTGAAAAATGTCCTTGCCTGTTAGCAGATTTAAAGATTTCCTCCTCCATTGATGTGGGAATTAACTTTTCCACTGGACTCTTAAATAAAAAGTCTTCCTTGCGCTTGTTTAATTCTGTAAGTTAACGTATCGTCAATTGGTTAGGCAATTCTGCTCAGCGCATCAACATGCCTCATTTTAGTACCTAAACTACGTTCAATCTGGTCATTTGGGCCTCTGGTACAAATAACTTTAACACTGGTGCTTTTGCCAATATTTTAGAAGCTACATACGGTTAGAGTTGAGCAGAAGTAACGCGAAGCAATACATTTGGCACTTACATATCCCTTATTGTACTGAGAACTGAAATTTCAAAAATAATGTCCTACTACCCTTGGTATGAGCGTGTAAACCAGCTCCATCACCAAACCCAAGCAACTTATCTCAAGAGACTCATTAACAAATTCATTTGAACCCTTTCGGTCAATTGTTGCATTGATGCATCAATTTACATTTAAATTATTACCGATAGGATCAAATAAATCACACTGAGTCAAAGTCAGGTCTAAAGCAAAAGAGCAAAAAATTCGCGCATTAATCTGTGAACAGTTTTTTTTATATTCTCGACAAACGGTGACTTGAAAGCTAGTGTTGGGTAAAACACGATTATAAAATACGTTTGTTCCTTTTTTCTTTTCAGCCAGTCTTTCTTCTTTTCTTCTTTGATCCGTTAGCTGGCGGTCCGAGCGGGACGTCCCCGCAACGGATACACTGCTGTCGGTGCCGCTGGGTCCCGAACTCTATTCACGATTCGCTTCCATTCTTCTCGGTTTTTGGCGGTGTCTCGAGCCTCGGTAACTGATAATCGTTGATTCTTTAAGTCACCCTCGATATTCTTCAACCAGGTTTTCTTCGGTGCCGATCGCTGTATTCTCCAGTCTGCAGGACGGTCTCGCCAGAGAAGTTTACGTGGCAAGCGGTTATCATCCATTCGGCAAACATGTCCAAACCACCGTAGTCGACGTTTTTGCATTTCTTCTTCGATCAGTGTTTGCTGATCGCATCTTTGTCTGACAACCTCGTTTCGAAGGCGATCACGGAGTGAGACACGGAGGATCTGCCTCAAACATCGCATTTGGAAGACCTCGAGCTTCTTAACGTCCGGTTTGAGCAGTGTCCACGTTTCAGATCCATAAAGAAGAATCGGAAGAATCAACGTTCGGTAAAGACGTAGTTTTGTTTTGATGGAGATATTTGCTCGTTTCCATATGCACCACTTGAGCGAGGCGAATGTTGCTGTTGCCTGGCCGATACGGCTGTGAACGTCGGCCGTCGATGCTACTTTCGTTTCCTCAACCAATGATCCCAAATATTTGAACCTTGGAACCTGTTCGATTTGGGTTCCATCGAGGTGAACACTGGCTCTTGATCCATCCGTTGTGAGCACTTTGGTCTTTTCCGCATTGATTTTTAACCCGTATGATTGGGCGATGCGGGAAATATCGTATAAGATGTCCGTTGCTTCGGCATCCGTGTCGGCGAAAACAGCGCTATCGTCGGCGAACATTAAGTCTGTTACGAAGTTGTTGTCGTCGTATTGAACTCCGAGTCGTCCATCGAATGCCTCACGCATAATCGCGTCGATCACAACGTTGAAGAGAAGTGGCGAAGCGACGTCTCCCTGTCGGACACCCGTCTGAATCGGGAACTCCTCGGATAAGTCGTTTCGAATACGAACGCTGCTGGTTGAGCCATCGTACGACGCTTGGAGAAGTTGGATGATTCTCAATGGCACGTGTTCGGTTACCAAGACTCTCCACAAGCTGTTCCAATCGATGCAATCGAAAGCGGATTTGAAATCGATGAAAACGACGACAATTCGTTTGCCGCAACGAATTCTTTCTTCCATTAACTGACGGAGGGCGAATATTTGATCAATGCATCCTCGATGTGGTCTAAATCCCGCTTGTTCCTCCCGGCTCGTTTGCTCTCGATGTTTCTGTAGCCTCGATTGTATTATTTTCGTAAATACTTTACCGACGATCGAAAGAAGGCTAATACCGCGATAATTCCTGCATTCCCGACTGTCGCCTCTCTTCAAAATTGGGACAACGATCGCTTTCTTCCATACCGAAGGGACACGATCCGAATGCCATATGTGTGTTATGAGGACATGAAGTCGTTGTGATAAGACATCACCTCCAGCTTTGATCATCTCGGCGGTTACTTGGTCTATTCCCGGCGCTTTTCCATTTTTCAGCGATTTTATTGCTGTCTTCACCTCGATAATTGTTGGTTCGGTATCGAGAAACTGATTCATCGGCTGTTCGATAATCGGTGGTTCGGGTGCTGGACCTTGCGGCGGATCGTGGTTATACAGCTGGTGGAAGAATGCTCTCCACCGCTCCAGGCGTTCATGGGCAGAAGTCACAAAAGTTCCATCCGATTTTTTGATGTTGTCGTTTGTTGATGTTGTCACCTAACCGGCGGATTGTCTGGTACAGCGTCCGGTACTCGTGCCTCGACGCCGCTTTTTCCATGTCGGCCGCAATGTTATTCCAGTACGCTTCTCGTTCCAATTTCATTTTTTGCCGAACTTCTTTGTTCAATCTTCGGTATTCCTCAAAGTCGACGTGTTTCATGCGCTTCCGCTGATCGACGAGGTCCAGACAGCTGTCCGAGATCCATGGCTGCGTCCGTTTCCGGATAGTTGGACACAACTCCATTGCACACTCCACAATAGACTCCGACAATTGCCTTTCTTCTACATCGATATCGTCCGGTATTGCGAGCGCCGCGAATTTGTTGGATAATGCCATTTGAAACTCTCGCCCGATGGCCGGGTCCCGTAGGCACGCCCAATTTTTCTTGGCTGGTGGTGGCTCCGTTTTCTTCGCTCTTTGCAATCGCATCTGCAATTTCGCTCGAACAAGATAATGGTCCGATCCGCAATCGGGTCCACGCATTGCACGTACGTCTTTAAGCGTCGATCGGAATCTTGTGTTGATCAAAACGTAGTCTAACATCGCCGAGTCTTTGCCGGATGGATTTCGCCAGGTGAGTTGGTGTTTGAGTGGATGGCGGAAAATGCTGTTGCCAACGATCAAGTTGTTTGAAGATGCGAATGAAAGCAGGCGTAAGCCGTTGTCATTAATTACTCCGTGTCCGAATTTGCCCATGGTTTCTTCCCAGCCGGTTCGATCTACTCCTGAATGTGCATTGAAATCCCCCGCGAGAATTATTAATTCGGTTTGAGGTATCATATCCAGCGTCTGTTGAAGCTGATCGTAAAATTCGTCCTTGTTCGTGTCCGTGCTGGTCTCGGTTGGCGCATAAACGGATATGATATGGGTCTTGATCGTTCCACTGATGGTTATAACCGCCAAACGCTCGGATATCGGTTGGAATGCGATAACGCTGCTGGCAGCCCGTCGGTCGACCATAAAGCCGACGCCGGCCTCTCTTTTCTCACCACCGGAATAGTAAAGCATCATCGTTTCGTCGATTGTTGGCGGGACGATTGTCAATATCCCGGATCCGGTAAGCCGTAGTTCCGATAGCGCAGCAATTGATATTTTGCATTTCAACAATTCCATTGCTATGATTTCCTTTTGACCAACGTGATGTCCTGTTCGTACATTCCACGCAGCGAATTTTAATTCCCTTTTCGGTGTGACTAATTTGGGTGTTCGGCCAGTAACCCACTTTTCAGCCAGTACAATGTTATACTTCAAATATGGTTATTGTGCCATTGTAATGGCAAAATTAAGCAAATTAAAGAAAGAAATACCAATGAAGCTTGTTTACTAGTTTGATTCTAACATGCACTAAACTGCCCCAGAGTAACTAAGAAGCCTATACCTCCACAATGTTTATTTATATTTTACAATCTCACCTCGCCTAATTTCAAGTTGGAAATTTAACTGCGAAGAAGTAACAAATGTCTCCCCAGCTCGTATTTACAATCTCACCACGTCTCGTTTTTCTCAACATACACGCTCATGTAGCAGTAGGATATTATTTTTAAACTGGGACATTTAAGAAAATTGAGGCCTCAGTACAATTTACCATCGTGTAAGGGATAAATGTACTGCCTCATCGTTTAATAACATAGTCTGTTGGACTACGTGGGAAAAAAATTTATTCAGGAAAGGGGGCTATTATTACTATCCACTAAGATACAGGGTGTATACGAAAAAATAATGTAGTATATTTTTAAAATTTACTTAAACTTGAATAACTCTTAGAGCAATTATCGTAAGGCAACACAATAAGTCTCATCTTTTATGTAAATACGAATTCTTTTATTTGGTATAAAGAACTTGAACTTGGTGAGGACATGTAGTTTCAAATCATTAAAAATTATCCCGTATTATCCCATTAATTTAAAAAAAACCCGAATTTTCTTCCTTTTTTAAGCATTTTGCGATTTTATGATGTTTTCCTTTTTGTGAGTTATACGTTAATCAATTTTTTACTATAATTATTTACTGTACACTGAATGCTATTTCACATAACATCATCTCTATATTTTGAGTAAAATTTAAATCCCCCCACCCAAGAATTATTACTCGATCCGCCCCTAAATATACATACGATGAATACCCTAAGTTTTATAATTGGCTTGCATAGGCTGGAAATATTGCCTAGCCTACTTTAAGTAAGCAAGAAAATATTGCCAGCCTACTGCAACCTACACTTTGACAGCAGGCTCCCGACTGGCTAAATGGGTCCCAGCCCTTCTGGCAAATCGCATTTTGTTAGAAAAAGTCCAGGATATGATATCGCCCACTTCTGGAATCTCTTCTATAATTTTGAAATAGTCTCCTCTTTGTGGACATCCTTTTACTATAGTGTCATCCAGAGACCCTTCAAGATGAGATACTATTAGCTTGTGAGTTTTCACAGAAAAGTCAAACCAGTCGAAAAGGGCTCCACTTAGGCCTCATATACCTAGAGCTTTACCTCTAAGGTCAAAGCATATATTCTCGAATGCTCTCTCAATATGAGACCGCTAGTCAAACTCCTTTGTTTAGTGCTGCACATTACAGCCTGAACATGAGATTGTGAAGTGCTGTCTCTGTGGATTTCTCCGACTGGTACTGGTTGGCGCAGAAGTTAAGTTTCCCATATCACCTTGTCGACAATTTTCTCCATCGTCTTCAAGGCAAAAGACGAGAAACTTATCGGACTGAAAGATTTAGCCAAGGTGTAATCCGAACCTAGGCGAGTATAAATGTGATGTTGACATTCTCCAGAAAAATGCTATATAACCATTTGCGAAAGCAGCCCTAAATATTTTGCAAATTAAAGGACTGAATATGGTCGCAGGCATTCTGTAGCAGAATGGGATGAATCCAAATAACTTCCCGACTAGAATTTCTTGGTTCGGTCCGGATGAAGTTCGCCTAATTTGACTGTTAGGCCCTAATGTTGAAACCTAATAAGGCCCAGAAGAAAAGTGTAACGCTTTTCATCTAATTACCGCCGAACTAGAAAATCCTTATGAAGGCCATATCAGGCAAAAATGGATAGGGCCATATAATGCGTACCTATCGTATATTATGTAAGGCGTGCGATAGATCATTGGCAGTTTTTCCCCATTTCGAGGTATCGTGGCCTAATAGACGCTGGTAAGAATAACTCACCAGTAAAACTTGACAAGAGCAGATTAAAGGACAACGACTACGGCGGATATGGAAACAAACAAAAATTCTCTCGTGAAAGGACTTGCTTGCCTATATATGACTGCTGATTGACAAAAAAATGAGTTTACAATTTATTAAACCAGAGACATTAAAAAGTCTGATGGCGATTAAGCACATTTTGTTACTTAACCATAGTAGTTTGGTTTTACATGTGAATTATATCATGAAGGGAAAAATTTCAATCAAATTTCATCAATATACATGGGCCTCATAAGAAATTACTCAATAATACCTAACGGGGTAAACACCTTCTTTCCCAAATAAGGCCCTAGTAAGATTTCCCTAATGAAAACCTAATCTTAGAGTTCATGCGGAGTGCCTCATGTATTTTGTATGAGGCCCTCGTAAGGTATTCATAAAACAAATTTAATTTTGGTATACCTTATACTGCCCTATGAGGGCCACATGAGGTGTTCATGAGGCAAGTCTAATATGGTATACCGAACGTTTACCTCACGAGGCCCGAACATAACTTTAGGCGTGCCTTACATTGAATTCTAGTCGGGTTGTGATTAAACACAGTATTTGATTCTGCCCAAGTAGCTTTGATCAGAATATGCGCCCTCGTTTGAATAAATGGTCGTGCCTGGAAAGTGTGCTTGTACTGATATTATCAAGATTTCTTATTTTGGTTAAGTGAAGGAGCTTTGTGGAGTTTCGCTGAGTCTTGAATCCTTGAATGTCTTCGATGCCTTTGCAGAAATTTTTTCAACTATTTCTTTTTGTCTGCTTAATCGCAAGAATGTTAATAATGGTAATTGGGTTGATAAAATATAAGAAATAGTAAGAAACATTACACTATCAAATCTGGATTTTAGCGTAAATGAACTTAAACTACCTCCGAAGTAAAAGGCTTACCTATAGGCTGATTTCTTGAAAACAAATCATTTACTTTTTTAATTTAAAACGTGCAATCAAACTGAAGTTTTTTTTTATAAATGCTAAGATAACTTTCAAGATAACTTCATTCAGTACAAGAAATAAAATCATTTGTCTTGTCGAGTTTATTTGGCAGTCGTCTTCCCAAACCTTTCACATTATCTCAGTACGTCAAGTCGAAATTGTTAACCAAGAAGCAAAAAACCAAATGAAAAAAATATCTGCCATGCTTACACAACACCCACGCTCAAAACAAGTAACAAATCTTTATCTTTAAGCGGAGGCACCAGACCTTTTCCATTCGCCCAGAAACTTATACCAAATGAAGCAAGCGTAAATGTGTGTGATAAGCTTATATTCTTCTATTTCAGCTTTCCTTATCCAAACACAGAGCTTAATTCAAACAACGCACGTCATTCAAAAGTCTGACCTTGATTCCCTGCCAAAATCAACAAATCAAGATTTCTTCATCCTTTCCTGCTCCTTTCTGCCCCCCGAAAGTTTTGCCGTCGAAAATAATGACGATAATGCTGAAAATGAAGAACCCGAAGTCCCGGAGTGGCGCTCCCGCCCCAAACATAAATTCACTATAATAAAACAATAATAAGACACCAATGTTGCTGGCATCACGGAATCAAATATTCAAGGAGCACACATCCTTTTTCGTTGAGTCTCTCTCACAAGGACAGGAAGGGCAAAAACAAATATTACCTCGTTAGCATTAAGTAGGTCTGTCTCAGAGCATTCCCATCGTACGTAACAACCCTTAGAAAGTCCTTCATAACGTCTCGAGGTCGCGCAAATATACATCTTAACCATTCCATCTCCTGGCAGAGCAGTAATGGGATACCGACAAGACTGTGAAATTTATCCAAACAGCACAAAAAAGGAGCATATGAACCCTTGTCCTTTGTTTGCTCCTTCAAGACTCCTTTATTGGTTACCAAGTGTATAAATAGATTTGTTCCCTTTTAAGATCTCTCCCAGCCTCCCCGTGTGTCTGTTTGCTCCCTGGTATCCTTGCACAGGAGAACTACCGAAGGCAGGAGCCATGCCACACACTCGGATTGTATAAAGTCCTGTGCTCATCAGAGCTCAGGATTCAGGATTCCGTGTATGATGTGTATATTCTTGTTATGTTGTGTCCTTTGCTAAGCAGTGTCCCATTTGATGGGATCAAATCAAATCTTTTGCTGTTCCGTCATGTGGCACGTTACTATATACCGGCGACCACTCACCCCCTCTGGCCACCACAGTCACCAGCCAAGGGCCCCCATGGATGTCCTGATCCTGATTCTGGGCACATGGACACATCTTCGTAGCGCTCTAAATGTGCTGACCATTCAGCAATTTGCGTTAAAATTTAAGTGCGTCATCAATTCTCGGCTGCCTGAGCTTCCTTTCTAATCAAGCGATTTGTCCTCATCCGGTTTATTGCCATGTAGCGGCTGGCTTAGCAAATTTGTTGACACACGAAGGACACGGCGCGCCTGATGACCAGGTACGATATCAGGATTAATTTAACAATGATGGCAGGATGTAATTAATTCGAGTCCTGAATTTCATATCTGCTTTGGCTAAAACCGTGCTCGCCGCCGACGACCTCCGACACGCCCGCGTGTATAACGTACATTGACAAAGAGCGGCGAAAATGGATTCAAAATGGCCCCATGGAGGCTTAGATTAATGATCGCCGGGCTTAAATTTGTTTTGTTCAAAAGTGATTATCACTGGGAGAGGTGAGATAATGTTATTCTGCTTCGCGCGATTTAATGAAATTTTCAGCTTTTGTTCCTTTTCAGTTGAAAGTTTCGCTTTTTATAGTATCTCTATATCTCGGCTGTGACAAGAGGCTAATTATAACAAAATTTAAAATGCTCGTTTGTGGTTAATTTGGGTTACAAAATCACATCTATTTAGGTTATTTTTAGCTCTAGCATGCTCTAACCCGTCCTGTAAGCCAATATTTCGAAAAGACGCTTCTTTAAAATGTCCTTTGAAACGTTGGAATTCAACAGGTAGATAGTACCCATAGTAGCAGCTACGGAGACAAAGAAAGAACGTTGTGCACGTCTCTCTCTGTATTACCAGAATTAAGACGGCACGAATGCGATTTTCCAGTCATATCGTGAGTATATTTAGTTGAAAAACTCCTGTACTATAACTCCATCTTTTGATGGACAAGGTGAGAAGGAAAATCCCCCAAGCTACCGCCGGTAATAAAAACTTTTGATCCTTGGTGAGTTCTATCACTAAGCATATAACACTAGAGAAGTCATTTAGAAAAATTTGTGCTTATATCGCTTTCTTCCTCCATCGCTGGGTCCCATTGTTACCATAGTACCAAAATCTACTTCAAAGTGCTAAATTGGTAGCAAAATATTGTGCATGACTTTGATGAGAGAAATGCGGTGAGGTGAGAAATTTTGCGGGAGGAACATTTTCCCTGAAGCGTATTTACTCCTCCTCGCCTCTGACTGGGACTTGTGTTTCCACAGAAAGAGCACTTACTCTATTGCTCCCTGTGCCGTCAATGTTATACAAGCGGAAATCATCATCATCATAGGCTCCATACCCTGGTGCTCTTGGCTTCTTTCACCGTTCGCCTTCATGATTTTCGATCTCTGAGCCGTCTTTTTCAATTTCTTATTCCTAATTGTCTTATGGTTTCCTTGACGACATTTATGTATTTTTTGTTAGGGCCTCTTGTTCTTCTTTTTCTGTTAATACTTTCCGCAGCACTACCTCTGCCGGGTTCTGTTCCGTCCATCGTAGTCTGTCTATTTTAAATACTTTGATAATGTTCGGAATTTTACTTCTTTCATACAATTCTTGAATGTTTATTTTCCTTCAAATGCCATCCACCTTTATTCTCTTGTAAATTGTAAGCAGGATTGACCAACCTTTCGAATCTTCTTCCATATGCTTCGTCTACGTCCTTCAATGTCACACTTCCCAGTCGTATAGTAAATCAGTTCTTATTAGTATTGTGTACAATTTTAACTTAGTTTGCTTTGATATATGTATCTCGACGTCAGGTCCCGTGTATGTATCTCGACGTCAGGTCCCGGGTGAAAATACAGGGTGTATTGCATAAAGTAACAAAACGGCCGGCTGTGGACAGATTTTGGATAGACGAACAGAAAATTGTTATGGATGGGGAACTCGTAA
>OX465281.1:17269109-17328458 GCA_949987705.1 Thereva unica | reverse complement strand
GAAATAGTAAGAAACATTACACTATCAAATCTGGATTTTAGCGTAAATGAACTTAAACTACCTCCGAAGTAAAAGGCTTACCTATAAGCTGATTTCTTGAAAACAAATCATTTACTTTTTTAATTGACTGAAATCTTTTTTATACTTATAATTGCTACGATAACTTCCAAGATAACTTCATTCAGTACAAGAAATAAAATCATTTGTCATGTCGAGTTTATTTGGCAGTCGTCTACCCAAACCTTACACATTATCTCAGTACGTCAAGTCGAAATTGTTAACCAAGAAGCAAAAAACCAAATGAAAAAAATATCTGCCATGCTTACACAACGCCCACGCTCAAAACAAGTAACAAATCTTTATCTTTAAGCGGAGGCACCAGACCTTTTCCATTCGCCCAGAAACTTATACCAAATGAAGCAAGCGTAAATGTGTGTGATAAGCTTATATTCTTCTATTTCAGCTTTCCTTATCCAAACACAGAGCTTAATTCAAACAACGCACGTCATTCAAAAGTCTGACCTTGATTCCCTGCCAAAATCAACAAATCAAGATTTCTTCATCCTTTCCTGCTCCTTTCTGGCCCCCGAAAGTTCTGCCGTCGAAAATAATGACGATAATGCTGAAAATGAAGAACCCGAAGTCCCGGAGTGGCGCTCCGCCCCAAACATAAATTCACTATAATAAAACAATAATAAGACACCAATGTTGCTGGCATCACGGAATCAAATATTCAAGGAGCACACATCCTTTTTCGTTGAGTCTCTCTTCGCAAGGACAGGAAGGGCAAAAACAAATATTACCTCGTTAGCATTAAGTAGGTCTGTCTCAGAGCATTCCCATCGTACGTAACAACCCTTAGAAAGTCCTTCATAACGTCTCGAGGTCGCGCAAATATACATCTTAACCATTCCACCTCCTGGCAGAGCAGTAATGGGATACCGACAAGACTGTGAAATTTATCCAAACAGCACAAAAAAGGAGCATCTGAACCCTTGTCCTTTGTTTGCTCCTTCAAGACTCCTTTATTGGTTACCAAGTGTATAAATAGATTTGTTCCCTTTTAAGATCTCTCCCAGCCTCCCCGTGTGTCTGTTTGCTCCCTGGTATCCTTGCACAGGAGAACTACCGAAGGCAGGAGCCATGCCACACACTCGGATTGTATAAAGTCCTGTGCTCATCAGAGCTCAGGATTCAGGATTCCGTGTATGATGTGTATATTCTTGTTATGTTGTGTCCTTTGCTAAGCTGTGTCCCATTTGATGGGATCAAATCAAATCTTTTGCTGTTCCGTCATGTGGCACGTTACTATATACCGGCGACCACTCACCCCCTCTGGCCACCACAGTCACCAGCCAAGGGCCCCCATGGATGTCCTGATCCTGATTCTGGGCACATGGACACATCTTCGTAGCGCTCTAAATGTGCTGACCATTCAGCAATTTGCGTTAAAATTTAAGTGCGTCATCAATTCTCGGCTGCCTGAGCTTCCTTTCTAATCAAGCGATTTGTCCTCATCCGGTTTATTGCCATGTAGCGGCTGGCTTAGCAAATTTGTTGACACACGAAGGACACGGCGCGCCTGATGACCAGGTACGATATCAGGATTAATTTAACAATGATGGCAGGATGTAATTAATTCGAGTCCTGAATTTCATATCTGCTTTAGCTAAAACCGTGCTCGCCGCCGACAACCTCCGACACGCCCGCGTGTATAACGTACATTGACAAAGAGCGGCGAAAATGGATTCAAAATGGCCCCATGGAGGCTTAGATTAATGATCGCCGGGCTTAAATTTGTTTTGTTCAAAAGTGATTATCACTGGGAGAGGTGAGATAATGTTATTCTGCTTCGCGCGATTTAATGAAATTTTCAGCTTTTGTTCCTTTTCAGTTGAAAGTTTCCTTTTTTATAGTATGTATCTCTATATCTCGGCTGTGACAAGAGTCTAATTATAGCAAAATAAAAATGCTCGTTTGTGGTTAATTTTGGTTACAAAATTACATCTATTTAGGTTATTTTTAGCTCTAGCATGCTCTAACCCGTCCTGTAAGCCAATCACCCTTATTCCACACTCCGTCGCAAGACTTCTACGACGTAAACTTTACGCTACGACGTAACATATTCTGATATTCTGCACCACGAACGGTCCGCGTTAAAGCATTGCCTTATTGGAGCCTTCTCGATTTACTCCGAAAAACAGCTGTTAAATGTCAAAACAATTTTTTTCGAACTCTTTGGTGTTTGGTGTTTTTAAGTTCGTCGGAGTTTAGAATAACAAAAAGTTCCGAAAAAAAGATTCGGAGTGCGGAATGTCATATTCGGGATTCGGAGAAAAAATATCATTACGTCGGAGTGTGGAATAAGGGTGAATATTTCGAAAAGACGCTTCTTTAAAATGTCCTTTGAAACGTTGGAATTCAACAGGTAGATAGTACCCATAGTAGCAGCTACGGAGACAAAGAAAGAACGTTGTGCACGTCTCTCTCTGTATTACCAGCATTAAGACGGCACGAATGCGATTTTCCAGTCATATCGTGAGTATATTTAGTTGAAAAACTCCTGTACTATAACTCCATCTTTTGATGGACAAGGTGAGAAGGAAAATCTCCCAAGCTACCGCCGGTAATAAAAACTTTTGATCCTTGGTGAGTTCTATCACTAAGCATATAACACTAGAGAAGTCATCTAGAAAAATTTGTGCTTATATCGCTTTCTTCCTCCATCGCTGGGACCCATTGCTACCATAGTACCAAAATCTACTTCAAAGTGCTAAATTGGTAGCAAAATATTGTGCATGACTTTGATGAGAGAAATGCGGTGAGGTGAGAAATTTTGCGGGAGGAACATTTCCCTGAAGCGTATTTACTCCTCCTCGCCTCTGACTGGGACTTGTGTTTCCACAGAAAGAGCACTTACTCTATTGCTCCCTGTGCCGTCAATGTTATACAAGCGGAAATCATCATCATCATAGGCTCCATACCCTGGTGCTCTGGGCTTCTTTCACCGTTCGCCTTCATGATTTTCGATCTCTGAGCCTTTCAATTTCTTATTCCTAATTGTCTTATGGTTTCCTTGACGACATTTATGTATTTTTTGTTAGGGCCTCTTGTTCTTCTTTTTCTGTTAATACTTTCCGCAGCACTACCTCTGCCGGGTTCTGTTCCGTCCATCGTAGTCTGTCTATTTTAAATACTTTGATAATGTTCGGAATTTTACTTCTTTCATACAATTCTTGAATGTTTATTTTCCTTCAAATGCCATCCACCTTTATTCTCTTGTAAATTGTAAGCAGGATTGACCAACCTTTCGAATCTTCTTCCATATGCTTCGTCTACGTCCTTCAATGTCACACTTCCCAGTCGTATAGTAAATCAGTTCTTATTAGTATTGTGTACAATTTTAACTTAGTTTGCTTTGATATATGTATCTCGACGTCAGGTCCCGGGTGAAAATACAGGGTGTATTGCATAAAGTAACAAAAAGGCCGGCTGTGGACAGATTTTGGATAGACGAACAGAAAATTGTATGGATGGGGAACTCGTAACGGTTTAGCCGCAGTGGAGTTTTGAAGCTTTTGCTAGAAGTTTACATATGACCCTGTATTTTTGTAACCCTATTTCATGAAAAAGAACGGAAACTATCCTGAGGTAGTGAACAAGAGATGGAACTGAAAATGTAGGTACTGAAAATTAGGTAAATTCGGACATTTGGATAGATGGAGTAAGAATTAATTTTCCAAAGTTTTTGTAAAGGCCCCATACACGGTCAAATCGTATGTACATCCAGATTTTCATCAAACCCCTGCCCGCAACGAGTTTTGATCGGCCGACCAGCTAACAATCGACAGTATTGGTTGTACATCCGCACTACGATGTACATCTAATTTAACCATGACGGGACTTCACTGCTTATTCCATTTTACCCTTTCATTTGATACCCATGATCGTCATCCGGAAACACAATTGCAAAATTTTCCGCCATCTGAGAACCGCCATCTTGTTTTTGTTACAAAAATGTCGTATTGCATTATCACGCGAACTATCCATATGCGCAAAATTTGCGGTTGATCGGTAAGTGGGCCAAAATCAAGCTGTAAGAGGCGTAGAACGTAATAAGTGGTGAAAAATCGTACTAATGATACTGATTAATTAATTTAAAAAAAAAACTATAATTAAAATTTCGAAAAACGGAAACTTTTAGTCACCTGTAGGGGTATTCGTACATCTACAAAAAAAAAACTCAGATTTCTATCTCTTCTAGTCTGGAACCATCGCGTGACGATCCTTCTTCTTCTTCTTCTTCTTTAAGCTCCTTTAATCCCTCATGGGACATAGGGTATGTCTGTCTCTGTTACGCTTTCACGCCTAAAGGGTCCCATACAAGGTCGAACAATTTGCGCAACTCAGCCCGTTGTGCAACATTTTCGCCGTGTATGGGGCGGTTTAATGTGTTACGCAACACGGAACTGAAGTTTGCGCAACTCGTTGCCTAATGTATGGGCAATCACATATTTGTTCGCAAATGTTCGCTCGTGTATAGGCCCCTTAAGCCGCTGAACCGATTGTGATGAAATTTGTTAAATATATAGATTAAACTTTGGAGAAAGACATAGGCTACTTTTTGTCCCGAAAAAATCTTGAAGGGGGGCTAATTTCTATCACTAATTTCTGATTACAGATTGTCGTGGAACTTGAAACACACCCTTTGTTAGCTTATTTAGATCAAATCCTGCAACTGAATTTTAACACACTTTCATAAAACCCATCAACTTAAAATTTTTCACATTATGTAGATATACATAGTTCGTATGACAATGGCATCTGACAATTTTTGTAAGAAAATCAGCATGGCGGCCTCAATATGGCAGCTTCAATATGGCGGCCGATTTTTGTAATTGTGTTTTGGGTGTCCTTTCAAATTCAAAATAGCCGCCCATACATAATGGCGGAAGACATATAATAGAGTAAAAGATAAATAAAATAACCCATCAACTTAAACTTCTGGTCCCATGCTTACTTCGCGTGACAATGTAATCTGACCATTTTGTTTATGAGGACATGAAGTCGTTGTGATAAGACATCACCTCCGGCTTTGATGATCTTAGCGGTAACTTGATCTATTCCCGGTGCTTTTCCATATTTCAGCGATTTTATTGCCATCTTCACTTTGATAATTGTTCGGTATCGAGAAACTGATTCGTCGGCTATTCGATAATCGCCGGTTCGGGTGCTGGACCTTGCAGAGGATCGTGGTAGTACAGCTGGTGGAAGAATTCTCTCGCTGCAGGCGTTCATGGGGAAAAGTTCACAAAACTTCCATCCGATTTTTTAATGTCGTTTGTTGATGTTGTGTTGCCGCAAAACCGGCGGATTGTCTGGTACAGCGTTCGGCACTCGTGCCTCGACGCCACTTTTTCCAATTTCATTTTCTGTCGAACTTCTTTGTTCAATCGTCGGTATTGCTCAAAGTCGACGTGTTTCATTCGCTGATCGACGAGGTCTAGACAGCTGTCCGAGATCCATGGCTGCGTTCGTTTACGGATATGTGGACACAACTCCATTGCACACTTCACAATAGACTCCGACAATTGTCTTTCTTCTACATCGATATCGTCCGGTATTGCGAGCGCCGCGGATATTAGCTGGTATATTGGACACCGTGTATTTGGAAACCTCTCCTTAAAGTATTTGGAGCAGGTTACCAAACTCAAACCACAAGATTTGGTCCGGTATACCTAAATATGACTAACTTGATCTAGATTCTCTCCTAGCTTATTGCCTCTATTGTAAAAACAAAAGTTTTTCACGAGTGTAGCTACAAAACCCAAGTTTGGATGGGACTGCCGTTCCTACTATTATTTTGTGGTACATATTGAAATATAAGGGAAGAGTAACCGTCGATTTGGCTTGGTCACCTTAAAACAACCATTATACACACACAACTAAATTTCGCCAATATAAACACTTTAATACCCATTAACAATGCTAGCTAACCAGACAAAGGGAATGCAGTAAACACAATTCCACAATAAAATAAATGGCATTCATCACCATGTAAATGAATTTACAAAAGGATTGCGACCATATCACATACAGTATTTGCTTTTGTGTGAAAATGTCCTTTCAATCCGGTCCGCATCCATGATTCTGTCTGTCCACCCAAAAACTGACAGTGGATGGATATCAAAGGAACATTCGCAAAGGGCTGTGCGATGAAAGTTTCACCAATCTACAATATTAATAAGCCTTAAAGGCAATGGAAAAGTTTCCCAACTATCGATTTTCCGCATGCCTTCGTGCTCGAGCTAAAACTACATCCACAATTTTCCCCAATGTAGAAGCAATTTTCCATTTGATTTTCCCGGCAAAGTGATAAACAAAAAAATTTAATGCAAATACGGACAGCAACTGTAGCTCACAAATCAGTAATCTTTCGGTTGGGAGCACTTTGCAAATTGGCATTCGAGGCGCTGCCTGTCAGCCGGGGCGAATCTCGAGGCAATTCAATCAACTCATCAATTTCAATTACACCACCGGCCCTTCGCCGGGGAGCAGAATTACGGTGTATGGGGCTCTTTTGGGTACTTTGCCCTGTTATCCGGGGGAGCTTTGTACGCCGTACGTATGTATGTATATATATATACAGCCGAGCATCAACATCTCTCTCTGACAGCCATTTATCCAATTGGGACCCAGAATCCGAAGCTGGGGATCGAGAAATGTCCGTTGGTAATTTGATAATTGGATCATCATCCGTGGTCGGCCGCTTTGTTTCGCCCCATCGGCTATCAGGCCTTGTCCGGGAATCAGCCTTTGGTGCCAGAAGTGGATTTGTTAGCAACTAATCTCAAGATTGCCGTTGAGGGGTTCTCTCCGTGTTTACTCAATTGGACAACATACAAGAACATACAGCAGGACACTGGCATACGTGCAATCGAGCTCATCGGATACAAGTATTTTGGGGCAGTTTTCACCAAATACACTTTATCGTGTCCAACGAGCTCCACATAAATTCTCAGGGTAATTTCAAGGCTCCCCAGCGTACGCGCACACATACACATGCAGCATAATAAAGCGCACGGAAAATTGATACATCAGGGGACCCTTATTTGTTTTTAGGGGGAGATTTGAATGCTATTTTTGTTTTGACTTTTTTTGTATGTAGGTTTATACTGCTTCCTAATTGCAATTTTTCCTAATTAAACTAGGCCCCCAAAAATATTTTATCCCCAGGCCCCGCAAGGTTATGTGGCGGGCGAGTATACTAAACCAAAACCCGGCTATGAGGTGCTGAAAGTCGAGTCCGATGACGAGACAAGTCGTTTGAGTTGGAGAAATTGACGTTTCAGTCGAATTACGACTTTCGGCGCAGGAATCAGAAAATGGAGGCGATAAGTTGAGTTTATAGCTCTATGCTGAGTCGTAACTCGACTGAAACGTAATTTTCTTCAACTCAAACGACTTGTCACGTCGCACGAGTCGACTTTCACCACAAGAGCCTGAGTATGCTAATGTCGCCAAGAAATTCGCCCGTTTTTCGTCGTTTGAAATTTATGAAAACTCCAAACTCCCTTAGGAGCATATTTGGCAGCGCTCAAAATTAGCTCTCCTCAGCAATTCTTCACGGTGGGTAGTAACAGAACCCTACTTCACTCGAATGTGTTCCATGTACTTTCAGCAAACATACAGAAAACTTTTTTTTTATTCAAAAGCCTCCCAGTGGGAGAAATTGGGAGCGTTGCTCAGCGAGCCTATTTTGAGCGCTGTTAATATGCTCCCACGGAGCATTACTGGAGTTTTCATAAAGTTTACAGAACCCTAAAGGCGAGTGACATTTTTTTTATGTGGCAGTGTTAAGCTCAGGAGTCACCCTTTGTACCACCAGCCCGTTCTCAACGGACTAGCTCACGGATACTAGCTCACGGATACAAGCAGCGTCGGACGGGGTTAGAATTTAGTTGGGGGACCGCTTGGTAAAACCAGGCTCGCGCTTGGAAAGCAAAACGGCAATTGCAAAAGATTAACAAAAGCTTTTCGATAACAGATCACATATCCACAGGCGTCCTTGCATATTTCTTTTTTAAAAACCTTTATACCATTATAAAGTCCGATTTCGGAGGAACATAAATAGATATGCTCCTCTGCAATGACATGCAATGGTAAAAAGTATATGGAACTGGTATTGGAATGGGAGTGCTGCAAGCTATTTAAAGAGTGCTCAAACATGGCTACTGAAGCACTCCATCTCCCACTGGGCAGCTTTTAGATGTGAATGCATAGGTACGCCGTCGTTTACAACAGTCCAATTGAGAAAACTTGAGCATACTTACTTATAGATATGGAATAACAACGAGAGTAGCCTGAAGAGTTTTGAGCCTTCCTCAACATGAACACGACTTTTCTCATCAAAGCCATTGCAAAGCGCTTCCACCTTGGGAGTACCCAATTCCCCTTCTGATACTACAGCCCTATGCGCATTTCAACCCTTTCAGCACTTTCTATCTACTCTTGTAGATAGTGGTTTGTGTTAGACGATTTCAACGTTTTTATAAAAATGGAAGATATCGAATACCATGGCGGAATCAAGTTTGAAAGGTAGTTCGTTCTTGTGGAAACTAAAACCAATCATCTTTAGGTACGGTAAGCAAATAAGCACATTAAATTAATCGCGATCGGATCAGTTTTTCTAATGATGAACATTGTACTGGTGTTTTGTGCGGCTGTTCTCTGAACCTGCTTTTATCGCCAGGAGCATTGTGTAGCGGTCGCTACGCATTACTTTTGTTTTTCTCTTATTACGAGTTTTTTGTTATTAATTTTCTAATTCAAATATATGTACTTACAATTTTGGAGTACAGTGTGCGTTACGTCATCGGTTTAGATTTTCACTACTACTTTGAAAATACACTTTAGGGAAATCACAATCACGTTCACGTACGCTTACACTGAATAAGTATTGAATGTATAAAAACATAGATACACGAATTTATTGACATGTAAAATAAAAAATAGAAAATGTATTAGTATTAAAGTTTTAATTGAACTGAAAGGATGAATTGATCGTTGTATTAGTTAGAAGTTTTTATTAATAATTTAAAAAAAGCTTCCGGTTATATATTTTAACCGTTTTTAAAATAAAGTTGTATAATTTAAAATAAAACCTAATAAAAAATAAAATACTCGAAAATAATTTAAATAAAATTAATTTAAAATAAATACACAATAAATAGTTTATTTAAATATGCTTATAAACTATTATGATGTGGAGAGAAGTTTCAAAATATTAAAGCGCAAAGTCTAGGAGTCGAGAGCCCCACATCACATTGTCGAATTACACCTCGACAATGCCTGAACAACATCCCAATGGTATTCGGTATGTGGTTGGTCTTGGTCGGGCCGTGGTCGGGTTATACACCTCGACGCGGTTAGGACCGTAGAAGATGATTTCTTTGAAATGAGTCCGACCCAAGACTGAATTTGCCCTGGTGGATCGGTTTCTTTAATAGCCGGAAAGCTCTGCAGAGTAGAAAGCTTTAAAGCTTCGGAGTGAAACTTTTAAAGAGAGAACACTTCTCTTTTTGGTCTGGTGCTTTAATATTTGTTTTCTAAAGTTCTTGGAGAAGGATTCTAATAACGAATCATGGTTCACCGCGAGATCACCATCGATAAACATCGAAAATGTTCTCCAAAGGGTACTGAATGACTACCGAAGTAAAATTAGAGAGATAGAAGAAGCAATGGGCACATCGAAAAATGAGTGAAAAATTGAACATGTGTTAAGCATACACTAGCTGCGTTCCTTTTCTGCTAATTTTTACTACTTTTTACACTTGCGTACTAGCAACTACACTTGCTCTTATAAACGAGTAGATATCACTTGCAATTACGCAATTGAAATCCGCTAGGGGAAAGCGGCAATTTCGAGTCTATTGTGAATTATTTTCACTTACGCCATTACCCGCTAGATGGCTTTTATTTGTGTCGAGCTGATTTACTCATATAAAAACGTCCATAAATAAAACTTCAGTCGTATAATTATCAAAAATTATTATCTTTCGTTTTACTTTAGAAATTATCGCATTAATTTCTCCATTGTGTCACAAATTCTTCTTTTAAGAATTTTTTATTTGTAAAGTTTAAAGTAACGTCAAAAATTTCAAGTGAGATTTTACTCAAATCAGAAAATTTTTCGTTCCTTTTCTGCTCTGCTCACAAGTACTAAATAGTAGAAAAGGAACGCAGCTACTGTAAGCAACTTTCTTCAAAAAACGCATTAGAACGAATATTTCTAAGGGAACTACTGTAGAAGTCGTCTAAGCATCGATTCTTAACTGTTGAACCTGGTGAACCATG
This sequence comes from Thereva unica, assembly GCA_949987705.1. Taxonomy (NCBI): domain Eukaryota; kingdom Metazoa; phylum Arthropoda; class Insecta; order Diptera; family Therevidae; genus Thereva; species Thereva unica. Next base: position 17,318,102 of record OX465281.1, on the reverse strand, counting down.
GATATTGAGACGAAACAACTGTCGAAGCAGTGAGCTGCAGAGGGTACCTATGCCTACTCCAAAAAAACAAGGGCGCCTGCTTAGGCTAAGAAAGGCGACTGTCGAAGTAGTCATGAAAATGTCTTCAGTGTTCAGCTATCCTGAAATGGAAAAAACATAATAGGTAATTGACCGAAAATGAGCATTTGAAGCAGAAGGTGTTGTTCCACCAAGATAGAACTGCTTATAATTTGGCACTCATCAAAATTCGGGAGTCATATTTCGAATTAGTTGACCATTCATCGTATTCACCAGACCAAACCAGCGATTTTTTCGTTTCCTAAGATTAAAGTTTGGCTTGGAGGAGAGAGATTTTCATCGTGAGAGTCCTACTTTACAAATGCAGATTTTCTCTTGGAAGCTGAAAAGTATTTGAAAAAATATGTCATTCTGAAATAATTCGTGCTCAAAAGGAAAATTAGACATCAAAGAAGTTTTTTGATTTTATCATGACAACAGCGCCCGAAGCATAATTTACTTTTGTCGACAACGTATGGAGATACATTCGCATCACTCAAACCCCCATATAGCTACCAGACTTTGATGTAATTAAAAATTTGTGATCTTTAATCAGACTGCGCCAAGCTAGAAACACAGTAGACTTGAAAAATTCCTTCCTTCTGAATGCATTAACAAATCTCGTCGATTCTACGAAAAAGTGACTCAAACCGTTCTAAAACAAGCAAAATTCTTGCGAAACACTGCTTTTAGCTATTTTTAAAGAGAAAGCTTACACAAAGGATCCTTACATCCGCCCGTGATCCAATTTAATCGCCGAAAATACAGTAGGTACAGACACGTGCTATAGTATATCAAATTATGGGTCTCTGTCACAAATAAAATAAACGAAATTTACCCCCACGCAACATGAAACAACATTAAACGCAAACTCAACCCCTGATGTTGGAAGCCCAAAGAGCTTGACTTTGTCAGATTTCTGAATATGATGAGCGTAGCAAGGTTTGACTCTATGGAAATATTGACAAACCAGCTGTCTCTGTCAAATTCGTTTTACACTCCTCAATGACCTTGTTTTGTAAGAAATTTAATTATATTTTCCAAGAGTAATACAAAACCTGGAAAAAACATTCGCCTACCAGTCTGGATTCATTATTCAACTGAAAGAGTACCAGGAAAAATGGTAGTCAGTGGCGATTCTTTGGATCCAAGACCCACTTATTAAACGCAGCATTAAAGCTGGAGATTTGGACTTGAAATGCCAGGCTATGAATGTAGATTCACGACCGGAAATTTTTTACCGTCACCCAGGGGTCAAATTCTTGGAATGGGGCCAGATTACAAGAACACCAGCGCAAAATCTCACCTAATATACAGCGAAGTTCAACTGTATATCTTCCTCAAGATAGCATCCCAAACGCTCATCCAAGACACAAACCCACTTCAGAGAAGTTTAGTTAATTTTACACAGATGGCGCTCACTCACACCCCAGACTACATCCGCACCCCCGACAACACCCGATATCGTTTCTGTGTTTGGAACGCCATAGCTATACTACCAATCGTCCATCCGGGACAAAATATCATTATATAATTACTTTGAGTCCAACATTTCTTGTCCGCAATTTAATTAATTTAGTAAATTAAATTGGCTCCGGTCTAAAAAAAATTTTCAAGATTTTTAAGCATGAATCCCTTCAACCTTGCACATACATATACACTATTGATGTTATATGTACAAAAATATTTCTTTTAATTATTTTTATAATTAAAACCCCGCAATGGAAGTAGTTGCTTGTACTTGTATCAAATGACTCTACCTGTTTTTAATTGGGATCTATGCGACCATAGAAAATATTTCTACAAGAATTTTTTGCTTTAATTACTTCTAGTGAAGTAGCAATATGATATGAAAAACCGCGTTCCTCTATGGCAGCCTCAATATGCAATTAATTGGTAGACATTTGAATGCAATGAATTGGTTCAATCACAATTTTAGTTAATAATTTCAATATATGTAGGCAATTACGGTTCTTTGCATTTCATTGAAAACAAAAATCAATGTAGTAACCAGTGAACTGTTTTCTAATGAAAGGTACTTTTATCTGTTGGGAATATATCATGTGATGCATTGCGTAGCCATATTTATGTACATGTTATTATATAAAAGCACGTTTTTGTGACACATTTCCCAAAGTAGGACAAACCCTAAATAAATCCTTGCCCAGACCTAGCAAAAATTTTAATGAGTACCGAGACTTGAATCCTTTCTTAAAATAGATAAAATTTTATGCGTGATGAAGTTGTCACGTCTAACTAAGAATTTCGTTGCTAAGGATGCGTTGAGTGTAGGACTTGGTTTACTTTTGCAATTGCTTAGTTTTGTTTCCAAAGTAGAGTAGGTAGGTGCCCCAATTGTTGGGAACCTACATACAACGTTTCCTAGCCTCACTGAATTAAGAATACAGTTTCTATGGTTCTTTATTTTTGACAAGAATTGTGTTTTCTGTGTAACAAGTTTGTTAAAGCCTAGCAAAAATATAGCTAAGAACAAAATAGAAAGAGAAATTTCCTTTCTCGGATAAAAGACATTTATTATGATTCAATAGCCCATTTAACCATTGATGATGACACTGCGTTTAAACAAAGATTGACTGTGGCCATGCCTGAGTACATGACCTCCTGCGTGCCAGGGTATGTGGCCGCCACCAAGGTAACATCATATAAAGAAAAGGAAAATGTTTAGAATTAGGACTCCAGAGCAAAATAGCCCCGACATTTTTTTTTAGATATTCAGAGTGATTTTTGAGTGCTGACAAATTGAATGTTTATCCTCTTCCGCCTGCTGTGGCCAACCTGTGCGCAACACCAATTTAGATAAAACACTCTGATTTTGGCCTAGAGCTCCATGTTTCCGCCGCCTTGAAATTTCTATTGGAACACTCAAAAATCACTCTCCAAACACATCACATACCTCCAAACAATTTTGAAGCATTTTGGTCTGGAGCCCCAATTCTAATCACTTACCAATTCATAATATGAACAGGTATTGGTAAATATTTAGAATGTGGAACATATCTAAAAGCATAAGGAAAAGTCGAAATTAACGATAACTCAAAACCGCACGCCAAACAAAAACGTCAATAAGCTCGTCAGCCGTTATGACAAAGAATTGTATGCAACTCGATTGTAAGAAAACTACACAGAGTCAACCCAATCCCCAGGACTCGTCGGTGGACCCCAAAAACGAATTCAGTTAATTGCGATTCAGATATTACGCAAAGAGATCATGGTAAAAGAGAATGAACTCAAAGGGATTGTGGATTTAGGCAGCGATTGCTTACTAATATGAAGATCAGACCTTCCCAAGTCGACCAAGTTAATCAGTACGAGAGTATTAATGGTAGACGACGAACTAGTAGCGCTCAATGTTTTTCCAGAACAAAACTGTTTCATCAGTGACATGAGTGTGATTCAAGAGAACGATGGGTTGCGTATCCAGCAGACGAATGATGTTCATTCTTACCAACCAGAGGAGTTGAAGATGAACGAAAATACTGCGAAGATACACCTTAGATCTGGTTAACAAATATAAAGAATGCTTTGCTGAAAGTATCAGCGAACTAGGCACTTATGTACGTAATGAGATGACGATTAATCTCACAGATGACGCTCCATTAGTGTGTTTTTCATGAAATTAGACGTTCGATCTGGCTACCACCAAATAACAGTGTCAGAAGGCTGAGTAGAGAGGCCAGTATGAGTATTGTAACGGTATTTCAACGTACCATTAACAAGGTAGCGGCTAAGATGCGTCCAGGTGAAGTGCTAGCACGCCTATATCTAGTCGTTTTTAGCTCTCAAGAAGGAGCTTACTAAGGGCCCTGTGCTTGTGCTTAATACTAGTGCAACGAGAAAATGATGAGAAGTTAAGCCCAGCACAATATTATAGTCGTCATGAAACCTCTAACTTTTTCAGTTACGACCTGGAAATTCTAGCGATTGTGGAATAATTGACCCGATTTCCTGTGTATATTATGGGCAAACGAATCAGAGTGGTGACCTATTGTACTGATAGTACTTGAAAGTTGACCATTCGTTCGAAGTTCGGATTACCGGCAATTGTGGTAACAGATCGGTTTGACTACGTTTGCCTCAAGAGGCGTCCGAGGCATATTGTAAGGAGCATCGTAAGGCATATAAAGACATCCGTTCGAGCTCCTCGAGCAACTGGGTAAAAGGAGCATGCCCTCTAAACCATTAGAACGATAAGGATTGGGATAAGCATATTACAACGGTACAATGGACTATCGATTCGAAGAGGAATGCAACAACCAAAAGGTCGCCTCATCAACTAATGTTTGGTTACCATCCAAGAGACTTGATCTCCATCGAATTGATCTTAGCCCCGTATAATGACGACGCATACTTTGACGATACAACGGCTACGCTTGCAAACCAAAGGAGGGCAGCCGTCACAAGAATGTCATCCGCAGCAGCGAAATTAAAGAGGAAATTCGACGTCAACAGGCTACACCGACTACTTACCAGGTCGACGATATGGTAGGGGTTCACCATGAACCTGCAGACTCAGGGGAATCGAAGAAGTTGGAACCGAAGGTAAGACGGCGATATGTAGTGACAAAGGTGCTTCCAAATGATACGTATGTGGTTGAGGATCTGTCTGAATCGCAGAGGACTATGTTGCAAACTCCAAACGTTGGGATGGTGGTAGTCAAAAGCAGCATTACTAGGCTACCAATGCCGGAAATAGCTAGCTAACTACCTATATGTATCTTTTTTGATTTTAACTGTTTCAAGACAGCTTTAGTCACTCCAGAAAGTGGGGCTGTTGGCAACCAAACAGAAGTTGTGCTCTCTGTGATTGTGCCTAGGAAGCTTTAAGCCCAATTATCAATGTTTTTACTTTAAACTGTGTGAAAGAGTCATGAGTTATCTTAATAGAACCAAAATTTCCCGACAAACCCTTTAGTAAGCTTCGTGGAGTTTTACTGAATTTCGAATGGCTTCGATACCGTGGCAGAAATGCCTTCAGCTATCTCTTTTGTTCGTTTCAGGTCCACCCACACATATCCGTGACGTGACGGTGACTTCAGTACAATACCGGGAGTATCAGTGAAAAAAAAAAACGCACGGTACGGTATAATTCCAAATTGACAAATTGGTAAAAGCGTGACATGTTCCCACACATTCAAAAAGCAGTGAAGCACCGACGTATCCGGTATACGTGAGAAAACATAGGAAATACGTTGACACCGATCTTTTTCTATCTATCCCGGACAAGGTACATACTCGTATATAACACAACAAATTGATTCTTTTCCTCCTCGTCTAAGAGCAATGCTATTACTGCAAAATATTTCACGTTAAATTCCATGATGCACTTGAGATTAATGTTCAAATTTTAAAATTAAAAGGTAATCACAGATGAGCACTGACACGGAAAAGACTGTGCTGTGCTTATGTCAGTGAAGACTCATCACGGAAGCCACTGGCATGGAAAGCATCAGTGCTGTACCGTCACGGGTATGTGTGTATCGCGGCGAGTCTCTTGCTTAATTATTATCAACATGTTGAGTTGCCAAAATGATATCTATAAAATTCAAGTCTCCTACCGTTGTCGAAGATAGGAACCGTGCCGATTCTTAGTATGTCTAGGTTAGATGGCGTCAATCACTAATAAATCATGAGTCACTGATCCCAGCGACACTAGTAATCACTTGTTTGAAGGACGACACTGTTGAGGTACTTTTACATGATCTAACGGTTGGAACGATATCGTCCCAATATTACCGTCGCGTGCGACGATTGTCTCGTGTCGTTGTACGTGTTTGTACAAAACTATAGCTATTGGACCGATAAAAGCTCTTTTACTTATCTGATTCGCCAAAGCGGTTTGTACTTTGGTTCAGTCGTTCAGTTCGTTATACAAGAAGGCCAACTTTAGACCATTCTTGTTTTCATATTGTTTGTCGTTGTAGATTTGCCTAATTGCTAATCAGTTTTATTATTCTCACAAAGGTTTTGTGGAGAATTAAAGTAAGTTTTATTGGGCGCTAGTTGCAACGGTTGTTATGGTACATCTTGATTTGAATTTTGAACAGAGGTAGACTGTTTTAAATCTTCTGAAATTAATTTGAAATTGTTATAATTCTAGTTGTACTAAGAGAATAGTTTTAAGACACGGTCGAACTATCTTTTGGCATCCTTTAATAACGTTTGAAAGTTCCTCTTCTTTAACGGCTCTACGGTCCTGGCCTCTCACGTTTGAAAGTACTATCGAGTAACTTTCGACCCTAGCTAAAAGAAAATCCGACTATGCTAATTTACGCAATTGTGGCCCGACAGTAAAAGTCATTTAAATAGAATTGTCCTTGCATTTCTTCAACAGCTTTTCACTTGTAATTTCATTTTAATTCCCAACAACTAAAACGAATAACCAAGTCTGAATTGAATTCCAACTCCAAGTGCATACTTATATTATTGCGCTCCTCTTGTCCCAGAATCAGGAATAGTTCTTCTCTCTAATTTTAATCTAAATTGCATAAAAGATGAACTTAGTTACACCATTTTGAATTTTAATTGCACTAGCACAGAATATTAATCCGGCGCTCCATTTTGAACTGTGGAACTGTGTGGGGAGAATTTGCTGTCAAAAATATTCTTTAGGCAATTAGCATGTACATGACGTAACGCAGCTGAGACACAGAAAACTTTTTAGTGAAAGGATTAAATAAAGCCTGTGCAGATCCTTGAATTATACTTTGCGGCAAGTTTACAATTTAACTCTGTCAAAGTGTGTGGTGGGATGTAATCACAGCCGTTCGGTTGGGTCCTTTAATCATCCTTTGGCATAATCTGTTTTGTGTTATGACACACAGCAGCGCGACGTCCTTGAAGTGTGTTTTGCAGCGATGATGCTCCTCTAATCAACGTCACTGGGCCCGGGCGCCCCGGAAACAGTGTAGAAAACTAAATTTTCAGAGCTAATTGGCTTTGCTCGGTTCAGGACTCTGCCGCGAGTTAGGAGAAAGTTTTTGACAAGTTGTGACTAGGAAAACGGTTCAGAAAACTCAACTCTCAACTCTCATATTCCAAATATTTTGGTGAAGCGTCAGCAACGAACGAGGCGGAGAGGCGATATGGCTAGAGTGATTAGAACAAGACGAGGATTTGGGGCAGAGGTCCTCTTGGGGCCACACACAATAACAGAATCAAGAGCCGGCTTAATCCACGGCATCGTCGCTTGTTTACTGCTGTTGTAACTGGGGAGCCTAACGAGTTCAAACTTCCGCATACTCTACGGAAAATGCTTTAGAGCAGCACACTACTTGAGCACGCAGACTCCTCGTGGAAGATGGAAGAAAATGTGTACAAGTGGGAAAACCGCTCCAAGTTAATCTCTTGAGACGCTTCGAGTGATACCTCTCGGAGATTTATCACCCTAAAATTTTCCCTATATTCACACATACATACATCGCCTTGCTTACAAATCCTAGACTTATGCTCGTATATACACCACCATTCCCGCTCCACGCTCAAACTCTTCGCCATTACCGAAGGGTTGCAAACACTCCTCATGTCCTCCTCATCATGAATTCTCTCGAGCGTAGGAATGTAAATATGAAAAGCATTCTGATGACTTAAAACAAAGGATGCAAAGTAGTTCCTTGTTTCTAATTTCAGCCCCTCTATTCGGGAGTTATACAAGATGGATTGCAGCTAAGAGAGTTCCCAAGTGCTTCATGGTTTATTCCACTGCTGCTCCAGCACGGAGCACATGGAATATGCATGAAAGCTTACGAAGTTAAGGGAATAAAACTGTGTGCTTCAAGTCCTTGCTAGCACATCTATGGTGGTAGCCTAGCGCTGCCGTGCACGTTCCGCTAGTTCTGGTTTTCGTCCTGACGCCGCCGCCGCCGTTGCACGGGGGGCTGCCTGTAATCTGAATATTTCAATAAGGATGCAGTTGCACTAAAAAAAATTAGTTTTCTGTGTTGTGTGTTGTCTGCGCGAAATTTATGACGAAATTGAGTCCTTTTGACAAACAGCGCGATGATGGTGGGAGAATACGATTTGGAAAAAGGGAATTTACGAATCCCTGGGATATGGAAATTTGGTTTCATAACCCTTTTAGTAAGATAAATGCATATTCCGAGCTGTTATGGGGTTTGTGTTCGTGCTCTGTTGGAATCTAGGTAAAATTAAGGAAAATTGTGCTGCTGCTGTAAGACAGATTGGTTCGTAATACATTTTGAGATTCCTGTCATATTTCTGGGTAGCGGGTAGGTCGATAGTGTAAGAAGAAGTTCTCGTTTCTGCTGTTTTGTTGATTAAGTCACAGTTGGATAGGTACGATGAACAAACTCAACAGCATATTGATTACTGTAACGTAACGTGTAATGAAATACTACGGCACCGCTGTAAGCCTTAGACAAAACAGTGCGGCACCGCTGTAAACAAAAGACGTTACAGAGCTCCACAGACGAGCAACGAACAGCAAGTCACAGATATGTAAAAGGCCTGTACCTGCATGGTGAAGGCACTTGTGATCAGACAGCAGAGCGTTGATTCCTCTGCCTGGTCACTGGACAGAATCATAGGAGAGCTAATCCAATGGTATACAGGCAAACTGGCAAAACAACACACCACAGAAGAGTTGATCCAGTGGTACCGAACGACCACAAAACTGACAAGCCCAAATGGATAATCTATTGGTACACCGAAAACCAACAGAACCCCGGAGAGTTGATCCGGTGGTACACTGATAAATATAGACAAAGGCTACCACTAACCAAACGGGTTACCACGGGAGAGTTGATCCAAAGGTGGCCCGCAAAACCGGATTTCCTGTCCTTTATCTCCCCTTCTTCTTCTTCGATGGCTCTACAGCCCAATTCGAGCTTTGGTTTCCATCAGCTTCTTCCTTGCTTGTATTAAAAACCATAAACGTTAAAACGTTACCCATCTCATAGTTGATCCGCCAGTCCAGCCAAAAACGTAGTAGATCGGTTAGTAAGATCCACACGAGTATCTGTTGCTGCCTTCAGCGATCATACTACAGATAACTTTCTCGTTAATTGTGCCTAACTGGCGACAGGGAGGAATAGAAAACATAAAGGGTATTATCCAGGTGAGAGCAGTGGAAAAACGAATGACCATAACCCTACATAAAATCGAACCACGAACCTTGGGTATGGCAGGCAGGTGCATTAACCCCTACACCGACAATACAACTCTATAAACTTGAAACTTATAAAGAAGCCTATGATATCCGTTCATGGTGCTCAATGCTACCATAAAATCGAAATAAAATGTTGAGTCTTGGTCAATGTTTGGAGGACCATCAGATCAGAGAAAGCCATTCACAAAGAATATGTGTGGAAGTCGCGCGTCTTCCATGCAAAGTCGATATTCTGTCTCTTGACACCGCCCCATGTTGCGGAGATAGTACCGCAGCCTCATATGGCCAGTGATATATCCCACCAGTACACAGCCTGTTTCGAAAGGAAACGCCTCTTGAGGCAAACGGTCTTAATAATTTTTTAACCTGGGGTGGCAGCACAGAAGTCGTTTCAACTCATTTCTTACGAGTTTTAAATGGTAAAATTCAATGGGGAACTCGAAACAGATGACTTGAAACGACTTTTGTGCTGCCACCCCTGTTTAGTACATAGGACTGATTCCCAATAGGCTAGGTTCAGTCCTTTACCCCAGTGCTATCTAGGAGTTCGGAAGAGGACCAATAAATGCAACAGAAGGTTTCTGGGACCTTTTCGTTTTTTTATACGAGGGATTGATGGAAATCTTACATCGGTCAAGTACCAGAAAATGTGTGTCTTAGGCCATGCCTACGACAGGACACACCGCTCGGGATGCGCATTCAGACTGTAGTGTCAGATTCCTACTGTCTAAATTCACCTATTCTTTTTCATGTCGTTCAAGTGCAGAGGATCACGAGCGCTAAAGGCATAACTTTAGCCTGGCGTCTTCACCATCACCTTTAAAAAAGGGATCCCTCAAGGGTGCTCACAAGAGCCGGAACAGTCTAGTCGTCTCTATCTCTCCTTGCATTTATTTGCCTTTCTCTGTTTGGTTCCTTGGGCTTCAAAAAGCTTAAGCTTTTGGTGGATGGCCTTTAGCACCATTTCAATCATTCTTCTCCGGCCTTATCTTATGATCTAGGATGTTCTCCGGTGTTAACTGCACCTCAGCGACTGCTTCCAACACCGCCCTGTGTTCCGCAAACCTGGGACATTTAAAGAGGATATACTCCGTGTGCGGGCTGGGACCTTTCTCCGCTAGCTCATTATCACTACTTCCTTTTTGTGCTCAGCTAACGTTTTCACCCCACGCTATCGGGGTGGGACCGCGCCTCAGACTCTCCCTCGCGAACTTGTTCCTAACCCCATTGCTTTCGATATTCCAGTACCTGGAGTATCCAGTAAAACCTGACCCTCTTGTCCAGGGTCTGGGATACGTCAAAGCACCATGCAACTATTTTGCAGGAAAACTTCCACGTTGAGAGTTCCTTAATGGCAGCTTGACTGACCCAAAAAAATTCTAATGTTGGCGCCTTATTATTCCCATGGTTGATTCTAGCCCAAGTCTGAATAACAGTCACTGATCCTAACGCATTGATTTCTTATAAACTCATCATCGCTTTCTGTAAAAAATTTGAAGTTTTAAGTTTAAGAATTTTCTAGAAAATCTATTCCCTCAATCGCTTATTGCTATAGTCTACATCTATGGTCTACATCTTGTCCTCCTTTCCCAAATTCTATTTAGATTATTTTTCTCAAGAGTTGCAAACATCCTTGCACTATCGACCATGAAGAATGAAGCTTCTTCTGTATCTGTGATACTTCGTCCTACGTTATTATATAACTTTCAGCATTAACCACAAAATGTTGACATCGAAGATTGATGGTCTTGGAGATTCAGGGCAAGGGCCTGCAAGTCCTGCTCCTGTAGCCAAGTTTAAACTTTTAAAATCACATTTGTTTACTGTTAAGATACTGCCTTAAGGGAGTCGTTACAATGCATCATAGCCGCATAGATTCGCTCAAAATTCAAGTATAAAATATCAATGGCTTCTTTGCAGTCTCCTCAAAATATACATAGTTGTGTTATCTAAGAATATCTGTTAAAATTTTGAAGAATTCTTCTTTATATAATCCAAATAATCTCATTCACCGCATTAAATGAAATCGTATTATGGAATTTTGTTGCTGTAAGGAATCAATACCATATCTTATAAGTATCGTAAAAAGTGTTTTTTTTTTTAATTAACTTAATTCCATTAAAGATGCTTGACTAATTCCGTACTTAAGAATTTCAATAAACATCTTTGTGGTTGGTTTCTCCTACTTATGCCCCTTTAGCTAACCTCACAATTTCCTTTAAACCTATTTCCTCACCTTTCCATTAATTACCAAGAAATATCATAACTACTCGGTCTACTACTAATAGGTCTTCCATCTTAGTAAACCATGAAAGCAAGTAATTTGTGTAGAATACGGCGAACCAATAACTCCAACCACAGAAATAGAGCTAAATACTTCTTAATTGCTGCTCCTATTATCGAGTGTAATTCACCTGTTCGTAGGTGTAAACAAACAAGTATGAAGTATCTATACCAGATTTCTACCAGATCTATACAAGATTTAATTCTTCAAAATACATAGAAACCGCAACGTGCAAGTTTTTGATAGTCCTTCCGCAAGTAATTGAAGTTTCAGAAGGAATTAAGGAAGTTAGGGAAGTTAATTTATTCACGACTTTCTGTGGTTTTATTATTGAAAACGGGAAAAAGTTTTTGGAGATTAAATTTCATATTTTGTCTGATGTGATATTACCTGAGGATTATAGGTAGCATAGTGGGACTTCTTCGTTTTGTATGGTTTCGATACTTATTAGAGTATTAGGCTTTAACTAACTTTGACTATTTACAACATGGTACATTTAAATAATGAAGTAATTTACATTCTGCTGGCACATCAGAAAACTTTATTACTGTAAGTAGTATAACTAAGTCCGTCCGAAGTCACTTTGATGACTAACCGGTTCCGGTCTTGGGTGTGAATGTAGTATGTGAGCTTTTAGGAATGTCGCTGTATCTTGGATGAGTTTTCGCGATTGGGTGGCTGATTTGTGAGCTTTGACACCGAAATTTTATGTATATAAAATTCCAAACTTTACCATGGGAACTACAGTTCTAGCCACTCTTCCCAAAGGAATAGTTCATAGGTAACGCTCCGAGTTTAGTTTTTTGTAACAAAATGGGATTTCCTCTGAGCTTTTGAGTCACTTGCCATTTAGTTTGTTTATAGTGCGAGTTTTTTCAATTCATTCCAAGTGCGTTTTTCCATGTCACGGTGAATCGACTTTATCCCAAAGCACTGGCGTATGAATGGTATATTGCATTTTGCTAACACATGTGGGTGATATATTAAGGGCATAAGCCTAACAAAGAAATGAAAACAATTGCCGAAGCAAGAGTTAGTGCGATCAAAGTCAACTACTACCTGGCACCTTCTTCAAAAGTGATTCTTCTTTCTAGATCCATTCTGATTGGATTAATGTTGTTAAGAATTACAAACAATTATTTCATCCTTTTTTGTGCATTTTGTGCGGCTTTTTTCTGAAGTCGGTTTTTAAATTTTTTTTTTTATTTCGTACTTTTTAGTCCATTCATTTTTTTCGGGGGCAATATAAAAAAAATATTAAGGTAGGCCTACACGGCACAAATAAATCGTTGCGTGTGAACTCAACTGTTCGGCTTGCACAATCTAAAAGGTTTGGATTGTACCAAATATGTCTCGGTGGTGTTAGACCACTTGCTCCTCCGACCTTATCACAATCAATGTAACATAATATAACGCGTAGATAAGTATAAAAATAATGCGCAATTACTAATGGAGGTAATTTTCACTCGTCATTTGCACTCAGTTTATTTACACAATTCGACTTGCGTCAGACAATTTAAAAAACTAAATCGATGCGTATGAGCCTACATTTACGATAAGTATGACACGCTGCCGTAGTATCGTTTAACCGACGATGCAGCGTACGTATTGCAAGCCTAATTCTTCTTTTAAAATCTATTTTGAGATGTATAACACGCCGCGGCGCCATCGAAAAAAATCTAAGCAGTAGCTAAATAGTTTCTGCAGTAATGTATTTGCATATTTTCCGACGAATTTAAAAAAAAACTTAATATGAAACAAAATTCTCCGGGGGAAATTAAAAGAAATATTTATTGCGAAGTCGATAGCTTACTGTACTATACTCGTCGTACACTTTCATTTGATACCCATAACAAGGACGTTGTAAAGAAAAAGTAAGCCGCCATTTTGTGTTGGCCGCCATTTTGGGTTTTGAATGACGCCACATAGCGAAGTGTGTTCTACTTGTCACACCCTTCCATTTAATACCCATTTCGGAGGTCGGGGAGCCCAATTGCAAAATTCGACTGCCATCTTGGAACCGAAATCTTGATTTTTTACAAAATGATCAGATTGTATTGTCATGCAAACTAGACGTATGTGTAAAATTTGCAGTTGATCGGTTATATGGAAGTGGGTCAAAATCAAGTTCAACGTTTGTTTACAGTACACACACATACAAATCAAGAAAATATAAGCTTAATTGCCATTGATAGCGGGGAAATCAAATGAAAACAATAAAATTCTTTGATTCTTCACCCACGTCATGGTATATTTCTTTATTCAATATAAACAATAGTTTTTGAGCTGCAAATCAAAACTATATGCCATAATTTCGTTCTCATCGGCTTTTGTTCTGGAAGCAAATTTACAGACGTATTCACGTCGAAAACTTGTTTAATATCGAACAAAATTCCCCGAAGGAAATTAAAAAATAATTATTTTGTAGATATATAGAAAAAAAAGCACCGCGAGCCCAAGGATCGAACTCGCACCCCACAGACAAGAATACTTCTCTCTAGCCCTTTGCGCTATGTCAAGTACTATCGGCCGCTGACCAATATGTTAATAACTCATTTCAGAAAGAAGAAAAAGAGAAAAAGAAAACAACCGGCCTGCCCCGACCAGGGATCGAACCTGCGAACGCCACACTACGCTGAATCGAGGATCCGACTCTCTACCCACTCCCCCATCGGCCTGCTGCCAGATTTAGAACAAGACAGTAATTTGTTCGGTGCCTATGAAATGTTTAGGTTGAACCAATTTTAACAGTTTTTTATGCCTAACTTCGAACCCCGTTATCAGAATTTAGAAAAAATTTAACGGGACCACCGTGGGAAACTCCCCCTTCAAATGAACCAAAAAAAAAGCAAAAATGTTATTGGGTTACAAAGTTATGCGTGAACAGGACCACAAAATACCTACACGTCGAATTGAGTAACCTCCTCTTTTTTTGAAGTCGGTTAAAAATATGTTTAAATCTGGGAAAAATAGCCGCTCTGTGTCTCACGAATCGATTCGCACCATTTTAAACGATTGGTATTGATTGGATTGGACATGAAACAGCACTTAGACTATACTTCCATCAAAACTAATACGCAGGTTGTTCAAGAGTACCCAGTCCTGCATTATTGAAATTTAGTTTTTATTATCATTATTTCGAGTCTCAAATCTATCCAACACCACTAACTCTAAAGCTCTTCCATGTCACCAACCAAACCTCACCTGAAACACAGCCCAGTTCCCAAGAGCTTACGCTTCAGAACACATCCACAACTCAAGCCGCAACCGAAAAGACATCAAAGTGGCTTTGGACTTGCTTAACTATACTATTGGTATAAGAAATAGCGCATCTGTATGTCCACCACATGCGACGGTTTATTTTATATGAAAATTAAAAAACTTCCTACTTCCGCTTGCTTGACAGTTGACAACCTTTGAACCGTAGTTGGAAATCGACGATTGGTATAATATTTTTATGCAGATATTTCTTTTGATCCCCTCCAATCCAGTCCAAAGCTGCGCTGGTGACAAAGCGTCTAATTTTTACTCTTTCGACGATTCAAGTGAAATACCTGCTAGACCTTCATTTATTCATCGGGAACTTAATGTCGAACTGGTTTGCTCGAAGTAATAACGATCGAATAAGAAAGTATTGTTTTATCTCTGAAACAATTGCAACTCTTTTTTTTTCATTTCGGTAGACGGGCCAGAAATGAAGTATAGATCATCTTTCTTCATTCTTGATTGGTGGAGAATCATCGATGGAACGATCAGTTAGTCAAGATCACTGAACAAGCTTGTTCAAGAGATGTATGTATATTTTTGCACAAGCCTCTGGCTCTGCCTTTAATTTGCAAGTCGAAATACCTCTAACTTCATCTGAAACAACCTTTCACAGTCCGTTTTTTATACAAGCATCCAAATTCAGGATTCATCGTTACCTCCGTCAGTGCCTCTCAGGCTGCACCGCATCTTCTCCTAAACTTAATCTTATATATTCTAAGGATAAAAATTACCACTAGATATTGCATGATTTAACAACAAACGTTCTGAACATACCCCGACGATATATTTCCAGAATTACAATAATCACGAGACATTGCCCCACAAAAGATCAGGCTTCCAAGCTGGGTATCCCATACTGCGTCTGTTAAGTTACGAATTCACCAAGCCAAACGAACATTTGCTCGCGGGAAAAATTACGTCATAATGACGTAAAAAGATGATATTTCATATACGCATAATTACGATGTGCACTTTCTACGTACCTTTTCCGTAGCTGCGCAAATAAAAACAAAAGAGACAGTGTTACGTGTAAATACCCGACTCTATCCAAAACGAGGCAACACACACTAGACAGTTGCGTTACGTTACGACTTGAAAGAGATATCCAGACTAAGAGTGCAACAACTGATAAGCTTTCTCACCTCTACAACGTACCAAAACTTATCTACACGAGCCGTAAAATAGAAATGAATCGCCCGGCGCAAATTGGACTTACGGTCGCACTGAAGGTAAACCTATACCTATATAGTCATATCTGTAGGCAGAAAAAAGCTTACTATTCCGGGGGGCGATCCAAGCAGTTTTAACCGAGTTATATCTAGGCGAAACAGATGAACCTAGTCAGTTTTCCTAATTATGAGATTCATATTCGTAATAAATAATAAATTTTCGTTATAATTAAGTCCGTATATCGAGGCTATTAGCGTGAAAATGCATAATTATTTTAATCAGAATTTTATGCTTGAATTTAGGGCTTTCTTGCAGACGAATACCTCGGAAGTGGTGAAATAATTTTCAGCCTTCTCACCTAAAAGAGTAATGCGATAAATACACATAAACATTTTTACATTAAAATAGAATACCCTTTTCAAGTTGAGTGAAATACATACATATGTAGAAATCCTGGAATTATAGGCCTGCTTCAAACAATTCGGAAAAGCTGAAATTATTAATTCATATGTAATATTTATTCATCTTCAATCATTTTTAGGCGCTTATACTTTTTTCCTATTACTTTAAGTTAA
The DNA here is from genome assembly GCA_949987705.1 of Thereva unica. Taxonomy (NCBI): domain Eukaryota; kingdom Metazoa; phylum Arthropoda; class Insecta; order Diptera; family Therevidae; genus Thereva; species Thereva unica. The sequence continues at coordinate 17,301,604 of OX465281.1, read as the reverse complement.
GTCCCTTCCACCGAAGCTTTTGAGCTTTTATGACGTAAGAAGAAAAATTATTTAAAGCTTTCTTAGATTACAAAAAACAAAATTAATTAATGTTATTTATTTGTAATCTAAGAAAGCTTTAACAACTCTTCTGACGTCATAAAAGCTCCAAAGGTTTTTAAAGAATATGCTAAAATAAGCTTGAAAAGTTTGTTTATAATGATGGAGTGAGCTTTTTACTAAGCTTACGGGTTAGATTGAAGTGGAAGTATAAATTAGAGATCGTTATTGGGAAAAGAATGTGAGAGTGGCAATGCAGAATTCCTTCATTGGGTTTTTTGCTCCAAGCAGTAATTGAAAACGCTCCTTTATGAATTAAATCACCCTAAATAAATCTCACTAAAATATTTCGTATGCAAATTAATATCACTAATTTAAACATTATTTTCATAAACACCCTAAAAAATATACAAATAAATAAAAGTTAACCTAGCATTTTATTACTTTAATAAAAACTGATGTCGTGCAGGTAAAACTGTGCTGTGCAAAAACTCTCTCTACCAAAAAAAAACATTTACCTTGACTAGTATTTTAGTTTAATTTAAATGTGTATGTTCCTGTTAAGCAAAGTCATTACCTTGATAAAAGGTACAAACAACCATAATGCACGAACCATCATCCATCGCATTTAGCTAAATTCATATTTACTCCCTGTTTAACCTAACAAGTTTCGCATCGCTCCTGCTCTATCTGCGGGCATAAAAAGTAATTTAAAAAGTTTTAGAACTAAGCGGCGGGCGGCAAAAAAAAACTTCATTAAAAATAGAACCATGCTGGAAAAAGAACCACCACCACCTATAAACTTTTGTATCCTGCTGGGGTAGAAAACATTTTTTGATTACTTTTAGCTTCACTTTGGCCAGAAACATTCTAAACACATTCTGGTCAACAATTCATTTCGTAGAAATTCTGCTTCAAAATTTTCTATTCAACATGCATAACTTCCGCTCTGTATCCCTTTTCCGCAATATAGGAATATCCTAAGGCTGTGATTGGGTTGGAATGAGTCCTGCTTATTCAGATATGCAGTGGAGTATATCCATACATGCATATAGGATATATGTATCCTTTTTCGGTTTTTCCCCCTTTCAGAAACAGAAAATGGTCACTTCATGTTCTCTCCTACCATCGGAGGACGAAATAAAAAACTATCAAACTAGGCTAACCCTTAATCCGGGACGTGTTCTATTAAGGAAGAACACAATTTGAGAGAGCAACAAATACACTCGTTTTTTTCTGTATGTACATATATGTAGTTAAGTATATTTGATGAAGTTCTTAAGTGTTTGTGTGTTTTATTTTTGTCTACTTTTTTCTTTCTCTTTTTTTCATGACTCTCCGACAAATGACTACATCCGGTTTTCCACTCCTATCTTGACATAAAAAGGATCTTCCGACACATTTAAGGACCATTGCAATAAAACAGTGGACATCTACGAGGACGTAGCGTCACCGGATGTTACAAATCAAAATCTAGGACGCCCACTCACCTGCTGGTATCGTTTTCGGAGCTTTCGAGGGGCGCCAAGGGACTGGGTTTTGCGGCTTCGGTTTAAAAAATTCAAAGTTGGCACCTTGATAAATGCGACACAATGCGATGGCGGATTCTTGCAGGTAAGTCTAGAATATCCTTTTCAGCCAGATTGTAGAGTGAAATAATTGATTTTGCAAGATTAATGTGTTTGTTGGGTGTTAAAGAACTTTACGAGTGTTGGTGTTGGAGATTTTATTTACGTAATGGAAAATGGAAATTTTTTTATTTGAAAGAAACAATGGGATGAACAAATTTTTCACCAACCAAGTTTCAAAAATAATCATATACAAAAAAAAATCTAGGTACTGCTGCAAGAACTCCAATTCTTCAGAAAGCGTCATAAATATGGAAATATAGTTTTTTATGTGAAGCACTTGCATGCGGAGATAAGTCCATTGCTTACTCCCTATTGTTTTATTGTTTTTAATCATAGAGTGCTTTCTCAAACCATTCCAGTTCCAGTTCCATTCCAATACTATGACGAAACAACAATTTCTGTGATTGAACGGAAGGCGACAACCTCAATATGCATACAAGCAATAACAGGAGAGCAGGCAAAGAGCTGCTGTAAAGAAAATATACAAGTAGGAAGGAGTGACATCTAGACGTGAGGACTTATGGTTGCAAGGTAGTCGAAACCTGGCTTGGAAACATTTTTCATTAAAATTAATTTAAAATAAACTTATTTTCTTAACAAAAAATCTAAATGTTTAAAAACTCAACGAACACCTCGATAAGTATTGTTATACATCCAATAAACAACTCCACAGCTTAAATAAACATCCTTTGACTTACAAAACTCCTGATACACCTGCTATTTAGCTTTTAAACCTTTTCAAGCTTTGAATATTAGCGAATTCTGAAAAGAGCTTTTGAGCTTTTATGACGTAAGAGCAAAATTTATTTAAAGCTTTCCTAGATTACATGCAAAATTAAATTAAGGAGCGTTTACAATGATGGAGTGGACTTTGCGCTAAGCTTATGGTTAGGTTGTTTAATTCCATTGACAATTTTAATCCACACAGCATTGAAGACTTAACGTTGCTACTAAATGCAAAACTGAAAGGAAATAGAATGTTTGTAAGGAGAGCAGGATCCAAAAACGTACTACCACATTTTTTCTAACGGATTATGATTCACCGAAGAGAAATACGAAATTATTGTTTGAAAAAACAAAAATTTTTTTTATTCGAAACAAACGTTTTTGGTGATTATTTTGATTTTTGGAGACTCAGAATCCGTGAAAAAATGGGGGTTTCCATTTGAAGTTTTAGATTCACCCCTATCCCTGCGAGGGGGTGAATGGATTGGAGTGAGTTTATGTGCAAACGATTCCACATTCAAAGTTGACCCGCTTTTGCTTCAAAAAAATTTTCACGTAAACCTACCCTTCAAGAAATTTCGGACTATTGCCGAACTTTTGCATCATCCGGAATAGTACAGTATGCGTTTTCAAGCTAGCATAAACTCCAGACTAGAAGATTTTTAATTTTGACTATGATGTGATCGAAAATCAGATGACAAAGTCATAATTGGAACCACAGTTGCTACAGCAAAAGAAACCTTTGTTATGTTACAATAATTAGCATCGCAAGCTTCTTCCATTATTAAAGAAAATGAAAACAAGAAAAACTTGTGGTAAATCATTGGCAGACCATTGTTAAAAAAATGTTTTGCATTTTAAATGAGTTCGCAAACGGAAAAACCAAAATTAACAAAGACAACAACATAATAGCGGGTATTGAAAGAAGCATTTTTCTTGGGACCAAAAAAAAATATACTATGTAAACATACTATATTCTGCTAAAATATTTTAATTCTAAAGTACAAGCAACGGTACCTACTTATTACTGACGTATCGCCTTTGTGGGCCGGTAAAGTTTGTTTTTATGCATACTTTTATGATCAATTTTTTTCAAACAAATTTTGCATACTTTTAGGATCGATATTTGTTTATTTCTAAAGGGCAGGAAATTTTAATATAAAACTACACAACCATTGGATGAGCCTCTTGCTAGTAAAATAGTAAGTTATATAAAACTGTAATAAAAGTACCCAGTGCAAATTGGTAACATAAACCGAATTTATGCCAGTATCACTTTGGGATTATATGCCATGTTAGAGGTGGCATAAAAACCATCAATTTTAGGCGCAACTACCCAAAGTATTTCTGGGTTTTGACGTGACTAATAAAGCATTTAAAAAAATACAGTTTTCTATTGCATAAAATACATTGGCTGTTTTGTTGATAGTAAAAAATTTAAAAAAGTTTATTAAATTTTTAATAATTTATAGCAAAAAGGTGTCAATGGAGCCTACTGATATTTCATCCATTCAGTTGAGTTTTTCAATCTTTTCAAAGCAAAAATCTCAATTCATTGAACGGAAGCGCCAGATAGAAGACATAGACGACCTTAATTTACCTTATAGATCTTCTGCCCAACCAACACGTTTGCTTAACAAACAGTGGGCCACTAAGAAAAATCCAACTGACTAGGACTTTTGCATTCGCTTCTTCCTACCCACTGAAAGGGATTTGTGTTTCCACAGTAGGAATGCCAATTCTGCCACTCTCGGTGTCACCAGAGTGACAATTTTTTGGGCAAGTCATTACAAATCCGATAAAGTGGAAAAACGAAGTACCAAGTATGTCGTTCACGTCATGGTCAGATTTTTAGTAGTAAGCTTAGCTCGAAAGATAGAGAACGTTTAAGACAACGTTAAGGGTAGTCGGGGGTGCATGAGAAGATGGCAATGAACTTTCAGGTTGAACCCTTGGATGTTGTAGTTCAGGAATGCTGAATGTGGTGGGGGGGGGGGTTATGAAACACTTGCAGAGCTTGGAGATTAATTTAGAGCGGAGTGTCATACTCTATCAAAGGCCTTAGATATTTCGAGAGCAATTTGGCCGGATTCACCAAAACTATGAATGCATTGATAGAGATGTTCAGTTAAGCATTCAAGGAGATGAGCAGTAGATCTTTTAGATCTATAACCGTACTGCTTGCTGAATGATTACTGTTGGGCGGTAGTTAGAGAGGTCCCTAGGCTACGGTATAGGCTGCCCATGGCCCATGGGTACGGGAAATCTCCGGAGAAGCATGAAAGGGCGTATAGTTTGCGCAGGGGGGTTTGAAAAGGATGAGGAACATTTTTTAAGAAACATTGGAGGAATAGTGTCGGGGCCAGTGGATTTTTAGGACTCTCGCTCTTTGAGGCACTTGTACACTGCACGAGTCCTGAAAAAGCTATGTCCTTGAGTGGGATTTGAATCCACGTTCTCTGGAGTATCAGCTACTCGCCTTCATCCTAGACTAACGAACCCGATGTTGTTAGCCCTGGGCTAGCTTAGTCTTCTAAGCACTTCGTTTTTTTCGTGATGTGGGAGTAAAAATTTGGACATGTCTTGAATCTTCAGATCTTATGGATGGCAGCCAGGAAACTTTATCTTTGGCTACCGAAACCGATGTTCGCAGCCCTGACGTAGTCTCCTGAATATATGATATCGTCTCATTTCTTCTTTATCTTTATGTTGCCGTAGAGACATTACATGAACCGTTGCCTTTTGATGTTATAGGCACAGTTTGGGTAGTTCCTGATTTCTTTATCAGCCATCTACTTTTAAGAGTACCTTCCTTGCAACAATCGTGGTCAACCCTTAGAATACCGTTCGGATTCGAGAAACTCGTGCTGATCGGGCATGCCTCGCTTATCAACTTAGAGGCGATGGCACTTAGGAAGTTTCTGGTAAGAGGGAGAAAAGGAAAAGAAGGCAAAGAACCATGTCGTGAAGAGGAATCAAACCACGGACCTTTGAAAAGGTACTCAGACTTCTCTCTGGCTACCAAAGCTGACAACCGAAATCTTTTCAAAATTACAAAATACTGACCATGATTGGTTAAGTCCTTTGAAGAATTTCTAAGATATAGATAATAAAAAATTTATCAAGAAAAAGGATAAGGGATTTGATTGTCAAGGGCAATCCACAATTTCGTGTATTTTAGACCTCCAAGAATTGGTGAACCGAGGTAGACATTTTGAATCCGTTTCTATAAATAGTATGTGACTTCTGGGAGAGCACAAAATGGGTGTCAGTAGCATGGTTACCGGCCAGATACTTCACACATCACATTAAGTCTATTAGCCTTGAGAATTTTGGTGAAAGGAGCCTCTTGCATAGTTTATGGATCCTTTAAGGATACCATAGCAAACTTTTCGGCATGTATTGTAAATTTTATTCTAGCAGGGATTAAATGATGGTTAAGTAGGTGTAGATGAATCCCTCCAAAAAAAGGAATCCCTAGACGATGGACACCCTTTTTTCTATGTTAGGCCATTAATATCGTAGGCGATGGAATTTAAAAGCATACCTATCCCCCATTACCTTAGCCAGGATGATATGGGTCAACAGATAACGGGGTAGAAAATAGAAATTCCTTGAGGGGTACCGTATAAAAGCTTGCTGTGTCATTATTTTCAAAGTTTATTGCCAGCAAAACAGGTTATCCTCTTTTATGGCAATCCTAAAAGATCCCTCTTGAATTTGCTTTTGTTTTATATCGGCGAAAGGGTTGAGTTTTACAAGCCTATTCGGGACTACCAGAGGGTGGATGGGTGGAGGGTGGTGGTGGTGGTAGCATCAAGAACTTCCCGGATTTTCGTGCGCTTTGGTTTGAGTGGCAACAACTTTTTCATTCAGCCGCTTAGATATATAGCCCGGGAATACGATAAGAGTTTTGTAATGGGCGGCACCAGCAGAAATGTAGTAGTGGTATTGTAGATGGAGGGCGAGGTGGGGGTACATAAAATTTTTAAATAACTTCTGAAGGGATTTACAAAAAGAAAAAACACAGTAAAGGTGCTTCGGTGTCGTATGCTAATGACACTCTGAATATCTGGATATAAAATTTAATTCCTTTAAGGATTTTTATACTTCAATGAAATGAATTTACCAGAACTTGTGTTGTTTCTACCCGCTTCCATCACCCCACCCGTATTTTTCCCCTATTTTCCAATTTCAATGTGTTTTTTTTTTTTTTGGTTAAGTTTTTTGTTTTTTCAATTTCGAAGTGGCAAACAAATGGGAAATAAATCTGTGTTAGAGTCAGCAACAAAACAAAAAGAAACGAAGTTCGTATAGACTCACTAAAACGGGTTGAGTTGAGATCAATTAACTCGGAATTTACATTTTTTGGAAAAAGTTTCGGACGAAAAAAAAAACTTTTTTTTTTCGACAGAAAAATTCCCCCCAAAAAATCCAAAGTTGGAGGAAGTTTGAAGATTAGTTACACACAAAAAAAAGGAACTTTTTCGGTTTGGTTCATTGAAACTTTCTCCAACTTTCGAATGGAGTTTTTTTTTTGTGATAACTTGATTATCCAAAAAGGATTTCGAGTTGTAATTATGAAATGGAAAACAGCACAGTTTCAAAAGGGCGCAGCGAAATAAATTCTTTTTTCTACATTCATGTTTTTGGCAACCACCAATGACGGGAGATAAGTTAGGGGTAAAATTCTATGGCTATTGTTTATGAGGATTTTTTTATAATTTTTTAAGTAGACTCAGTTGTTGAGTTTGGGGAATTATGAAGTGGTAAAAATAATTTTTGGATTGTATTGTGTGAGTATAGATCAATTATTTCAAGTTGGGAATGCAGTTGAAATAAATTGAATGCCTACTCCAAAACTGGGGCTTCGAAAAAAGCAATGAATGAAATCATTATAGTTTTATTCTAAGGGTTGTTAAATTAGTATTTATTAAGCGCTCCAAATATTTGTTAGCCCTTTGCGTTTCGCCCAAATTGGTTCTCATCTATTTTCACCTAAAATTGATGATGCCTATTCCACCTCTAATATTGCATACAGCTCCGGAGTGGTACTGGCATAAATCCGATTCATTTTTGTAATTCGCATAAGGGTACCGGCTTTATTACAGTTTTACTCTATACGAAAACTAGTTGGGATGTGGATCCGGAGATATTAGCAAAACTGTAACTGTTAAGTACTTGTCAGACTTGACCAAAAAGAACAAATTTTGCGGTAACTACTGGAAATCCCGGGATGAACCGCAATTTTCTGAAACTGTATCACGCGTAGAAAACAATTCCCCGTCAAAAAATGCTAATCCAAGTTTTGAAAAATTCGCGCATTTGTACAGGGTAACGAAATTTTTGCACGTTTTTTAAAGGTTGTCGAATTTTGACAAGTGATGTTTTATTCGAAGGCTATCGCTGTGCAGAACCCAAAAAAGATCACTTCGTTTAGAACGGGTCTCATTCCATTGAGTTTATTAGATATTAGCAAAACTTGTCAATTTAAGGTCTTTCTGACAATTAGCCGAAGTTTTTCTATTTAAACAAAAAAGGCCGGACCGAATATTATGAAATTTTTTTCAGATCATTTCTTCGTTAATATTCTTTTTTCGGTACCTTAATGAAGTCTATATAGTTTTTAGTTCGGGCGGTATCGTGCAGGTACAAAAATCATAAACGTCGTTTAAACAAAAAAAAAAAAAAAAAATACGGTTCGACCGAATTTTATGAAAATCTTTTTAGATTATATTTTGGTTAATACTCTTCGAACGGCACGTCAACTAAGTCGATATCTTTTATAGTTCGCGCGATATCGTGCAGGTACAAAAATCACTTATGTCATTTAAACCAAAAAACCGCTCGTCCGATTATTATAAAAATCTTTTCAGATTATATTGTCGCTAATACGCTTCGAACGGCACCTCAAGTAAGTTCATATCTTTCGTGGTTCGGGCGATATCGTACAGGTACAAAAATTACTTACGCCGCTTAAACAAAAAAACGGCTCGACCGAATTTTATGAAAATCTTTTCAGGTCATATTTCGGTTAATACGCTTCGAACGACACCTCAACGAAGTCGATATCTTTTTTGGTTCACGCGATATCGTGCAGGAAAAAATGACCACATACGTACGCACGCACACACACACACACACACACATACTTCCTCCAAATTTTTTGCCTAAAATGCTCCTGGGACCTTGAAAGATGAAAATACGTCGAAAATTTCGATTTCGATTTTCGGACCGATTCGGACTTCCTATACTGGGAAGTTAAAAAATAGATTATCGACAGTATAAAGGGCCTTTCCTGAACCTCTAGTCTTTCAAAATTGGGCCATCCTACTGGTGTGGAGTTTTTTACTAAAAACTCCCCTTATAAATTTTCTATCCTTTACAAATAACAAAAATCGATCCTAAAAGTATGCAGGTTTATAAGTTTCTTTTATTTAAAAAAATGCCCATAAAAGTATGAAAAAAACGTAACCGGCACACAAAGACGCTACGTTAATAGTAGCTACCAATGCTTGTATTTTAGGAGAAAAAAAAAATATGTAGTATGTTTTGTTCGAAAAAGAAATCTTTTGATTTCCGCTGTTATGTTGTTGTCTCTGTTAATTTGGATTTTTTTGTTTGCGAACTAATTTAGGGATGCTAAATTTTTTCTGTAAATTGTCCTCCAATATTTTGCCAAAAGTCTGTATGTCTTTTTTCATTTATAATGAAAAAAGCTTGCAATTTTGTTTTTTCTGACACAACAAAGGCTTCCTTTGTTGCAATTATTGTGCTTCCTATGAGTGCGTAATAGTGCATTTGCATAAAGTTTGAAAGATTTGCAAAAAATGTTCCTATAGAACCCCCCCCCCCCACACCAAAGCAAGGTAACATTGACAGTATTTTCCTCTCTGTTTGCTTATACGCTCTTATGTGTTCGAAATAAGCTATGGAATCACACTTACTACCTATGATGTCGTTTGGGTGGTAACGCAATGCCTAGTAAGCGAGAAAGTTAGTAAGCTTGAATCGAGGAAATAAAAAGGGGTATGATTGGATAAGAGAAACTGTTAGTAGAAAGTGTGATGATATTTAAGCTTAGACTTTCACATAAAAAATGCCTTGATGGCTGGTTGACAGGTTAGCGCATCTCGCAGTGCATGTATTTCAGTCTGCAAAACAGAGGGCCACTTCCCCATTGAAAACGAGTCCTTGGAGTTGGGTCCTGCGACACCAGCCCCTGTACCATGTTTCATCTTCGAACCGTCGGTAAATTAGTGGAGATGTTTTGGATCCCCAGGATCCCACTCCGAACGATTCGAGATAATCGCCCTGATTTTCTTTTGGAACCGCAGCTCACCAACCATACGGTGGGATGTACGACAAAAGGAATTGTTTGGAATATTGTTAAGGATATCCATGTGCCCTTTGGCTGCATAGAGCCAGTTGGATGAGATCTGAAGTCTCAAGGAACTTATGTTGGCGGATTTTGTATATGAAGATATGCAATGGAGTTAATTTAAAGATTGTCTCCATCGCAGCTGTGAGACCGGTCTTGAGTGGCAAGCAAGCCGTTGCAGTTTACTGCACTTGGGGATCGACGTAATCTGTTTAGTCTTGAGCCACCAAAATATAGCGGGTTTAACGATCGCATTGTACATTTTGTGGCGTAAGGCCACATGTCTTACCCAAAAGCCTTTTGTAGGCCCATATGACCCTAGTGGCTTTACTGATGATGTAGTCTAATTAAGCGTTCCAGTTTAGTTTATTGTATATAATAATTTGAATAAGTCTGAATACTGAACTGTAGAACCGTGGATGCAAATAGGAGCTAGGTTCACTTTGAAGCGTTTGGAGAAGGTACCAGGACAGCCCTTTTTGGGTTGATTGGCTGACCCTCTGTGGTACACCATAGTTCGGTAGTGGTCGGTATGTGGTGTGGGTCTGACCGTGCTGAATGGTACACCTCGATACAGTACAGGAAATGCTGCCAGGAGTATTGTCGGATCATACATCACGACGAGGCCTGGACAACATTACACAGGTTTGCTGTATTTGTGCCGGATCATAAACCTCGATGGCCTCTTCGGAACGAGTCTGGTGAAAGACTGAGTTTGGCCTGGTGACGCGGTTTCTTTTATAGCTGGAATAGCTCGTCGGGGTAGGAAGTTTTAAAGCTTCGAATTGAAGCTTTCAAAGAGAAAATCACCTGGCCTAATTATTTTTTTAAACCTTTGTGGGAGAGGTATTATGAGTAATGAGTAATGACTCGTTACACCCTCTCCGCGAAGGAGCGATTGGCAGGCCCGGTCTTCCAGGCTTATCTAAGACCCTTTGTCCTACCGCCTTTGCAATTGCGGGTTGCTGATTTGCTCCGTACTCTGACTCTGATCTAGAACAATGCCAGATGGTCCCTGAGTCGATGCGAGCGCAGCTTTGGCCTCAGATGGCCCTATTTCCAAGGTGACGACATTACTACAGTCCTCGGTAACACCAAAGCATTAGGAGGTGCCACTGCAGACTCTATGGTCTGAGCGTCACACGACGATCCCTGCCCTTGTGGCTGCTTCATTGAACGATCTTTATCCTTAGGAATCAGCCTGGTGTGGGAAAATCAACTTCGCCGCCTGCTTTTTCGATAACGACATCACTGATCGCCTTCTGCAACTGTGCTATTTGCTCAGATGTTAGGAAAGGTTGAACACACTGCTTACCACCTGGCTAAAGGTGGAGCGAGTTCATCCCTTGGCCGACGCGAAGTATCACACTACCATATAAACAAGAAGGAGTGCTGTCTGCTAAGTAAGGACTTTATTGGTTATTTATTAAACTTGAATTCATTTTACTAATCAACGTAATGGGCTACAAAAATTGGGGTTTTAAAACATTAAAAGGTAAATTTTTCATGTTTCTCTAAACACAGTGTTTGGTTAGTCTACAGCATGAAAAGTGAGTTATCATTACCACTAATAATGGTAATCGAAATAGAAAAAATACACTCTTTCATCTCTTTAACTTTCCTAACCTTTCGACATTTTGTTCATAATAAAAAAAAAAATATGTTTTTATTTTTAATTGCTCATCCATAATTCATCACAAAATTTCTGTATCTACCCGCAAACCTAAAACTGTTAGCATTTCCATTAACGCTAATTAATTATTTATGCTAGCTAAAATGAACTATTAAAGAATTCTCTTTCATCCAATATCTGACCTCAGAAAAATGTTTATAGTTAATAAAGTGAATCCTGGCAACCGAAAAATTTGAGTGCAAACAAAAATTTGTTCATCCTTTTGTAAAGTTGGAGTGTTTATTACATATACAGATATATAATTTGGTTTGTTTTTTTTTTTTTGTTACTTTAAGGAGCACTCTTACACTTAAGTGAAAACGCCTTTGAAATTCCGTAGAAGTTCTTTAACACCCGGTTTGAGTATCTAAATATTTTATTCAAAACAGCCATAAATTATGCATAATTCCTTGCTCTGAAAAATATTCCTCATCACGATTTATTATTCCCTCTGTGCAATTATTCTTTGGCATCCCTTTCCGTTTCCTTTTTGGCAATGTCCTTGTAAAATAAAGCGCGAGAATAGCTTTAAAAAATTCAAGATAATTTCATAATCATTTAGCTTCACTTTGTTTGGTAATTTAAAATTCCTTCCCGAAAGGTCCTTTTGTATACTATACCCCTATAACCAAGCTCCCAACTGCCTCCTCCCCTAGAAAGTTTCCTTCAGCTTCCAGGATTCTGAAAAACAGGATCCAGGACGAGTGTTGATGCTTTAATAGTGAAAGTTCCTCCTTTTGCTTGTATATTTTCAGATAGTTGACGGGAATGCGAAAACCGACGTCTCTAACCGCCGAGAACCAGGCATGTTCTGCGGGGAAGCGGAACAGCCGCAAACGTTCATTAGTGAAACGAGTTACGTCAAAGTACTGTTCCATACTGACAACTTTACAGATCAGGTAACTTCGCCGCTCTTTACTGTTTCTCTACTATACAATTCTAGTACCTCTACACACTACAAACCCCCTCGAAGCGGCAGCATCACAGCATAGCAGCAACGTCTGAAAATGCCGACATTAAACATAATTGAACGCCATTAGAGACATCAAAGAGGCGCCTCTACCTTGCCAAGTTCCGTTTATTTAAGTTGCATGCTAGCGGTCTCGCACCGGTTTCACCAAACAGCAATTCTGGCTTTGCCAAGTACAAGGATCCTCTCGCACCTCTACACACCCACACAATCAGTGCCGGCGCTAGCATCGGAGGTTTGCTCCAGGACTCATTCCGGGTTATAGGATATCCTTAAAGAGTCGAGGGATTTATCTGCTCCTCAGTTGTCGAAAAAATATGCTGCCTCTTGCGGTACACGATTTGAGCTGCTGATAGTCCTTTTATCATGTTTGTTAATTCCATTTCATAAGGGGGAATTTTCGGAATTAATGAGGACAGGAATTTCGGGCTGTGTGTGTGTGTAGCTCCACGCAAACCGTGGGGGTTGGAGAAGTCGGGATAATGAACTTTCCGCACTGTGCTAACAGAGTTTTGTTCGTCTTGGGGTTGTTTTGGGAAACGGAGCACCGACTGAATTGGGGAGCAGCGCTTAAGTTCCAAAGTTATTTTGTAAGTCGTTTTGTTAAGAGTTGAAGTTTTTACAGGTAAATTCACCAGAGTTCATTTGAAAGGAGAGATAAATCTAATTAACAAGCACACCATTAAGGATACCGGTCCCATATGTGCTTTAAATATTTTATGAAAGGTGAAAATCGACGCTAATATTTACAGAGAGATATTAGTTATGTTGTTATGTCATAATTCATTAATGGATTTCAAAGAACCCTTCAAAGTGAGCGAAATGTAGTATTCACAGCGGATTTGACTATCACAAAGCTTTGGGCCAATTTCTACCATGCCTAAAACCAATCTATCCAACCAAACTATCATGCCAATAAGGAAGGGAGGATCAGACAATTTGGTGGTGCCGGTACACCAAAGGGACAAGTCCTGAGAAACGCCATCTGCGACCCATGGTCTTCACGACCTATCCTTCCGATATGCTACCGAATCCTACCTCCACCTCCATGAAGATGTTGACTTTACATCGGGTGTTCCCTGGATGCTCTTGTATATACAAGAGTAACTGACGGAGGAGGGTGAAAGGCGAGTGTTTCGCGCCTCAAAACGAAACAATTACCGGACTGGTCCTCCAGGTTGGGGGTTGGGCGGCAGGCTGACAACCTTCCACCGTAAAAACCCACCCGTCACGAATCCTCAAGGCAGGCCTCGGACAGGACGGACTCAACGGCAACGACCCAGGCAACGAAATATGGAATTTGACATTGGAACTTGGAACGTCAGAACGCTCAACAGGACGGGCGCTCTGCGTTCGCTTTTATTATTATTGGAAAAATACGGCATAGCAATCACCGCTCTACAGGAAACCAAATGGACTCACAGTGGCATAATGGATCTCAAAACCCACACGATACTCTCCAGTGGTTCATCGAATGGAAGAAGAGAGTTCGGAGTTGCCTTCATAGTCGAAAAGAAAATGAAATCACTGATTCTGGACTTCAAGCCAGTAAATAATAGGATATGTACGCTTCGGATTAAAACAAGACTACATAACATTAGTCTCATAAACGTCCATGCGCCCACAGAAGACAAGACGGATGAGGAGAAAGAGGAATTCTACCAGGAGCTAACAAACGTCATCAGATTAATACCGTCAAACGATATTAAAATGGTGCTTGGAGACATGAACGCCAAAGTAGGAAAAGAAGAGGAATTCCTAGGAGTCATAGGAAAGCACAGCCTACATAACGCTACCAATGACAATGGTAGTAGATTGATCGATCTCGCTAGCTCGAACTCAATGGTAGTAAGTTCAACAATGTTCCCACATAAAAATATTCATAAGATGACGTGGCAGTCACCAGACAGGGTTACATACATATAATCAAATAGACCACGTCCTAATTGAGAGAAGAGGGGCCACGAGTATACTGGATGTGAGAACTATGAGGGGAGCGTGCTGTGGCTCGGACCACTATCTTGTCAAAGTGAAATTTAGAGCCCGGATAACGACCAAAACTCAAAGAGGGCAAACACAGCTAAGGTACGATATAGACAAGCTGAAACTTGAAGAAAGAAGAGAGGCCTATCAGAATGCTATCGTACAAAACCTGAGAGAAGGAGTGGGAGAAGAGCCTGACATTAACAACAAATGGGAAAAGCTGAAAAACAGCGTAAATGAGGCAGCTGAAGACGCCCTAGGCTGGGCCCCCAGACAGACTAGAATTGACTGGTTTGATCGGGATTGCAGAGCTGCAATAGAAGAACGAAACCAGAGCCACCGGGAGTACATCGCAAGGCCCACAAGAGCAAGGATGGAAGTGTTTAAGCTAAAAAGAAGAACTGCAGACAAGCTGTGCAGAAAGAAAAAGAGAGAGTATCTAAACAGGAGGATCCTACAGATACAGGAAGACTTCAGCGAAGGTAGAACTAGGCAAGCCTACAAAGGAACACGCCAGATCAGTAATAAGTTTCAGCCAAGAACGGATATTTGTAGAGACATGGATGGGAACCTATTAGCAGACCCGGATAGGATAAAGGAAAGATGGAGACAATATTTTCAAAACTTATTGAATCCAACCCAAAGAATAAACGAAGACTCACAGGCGGAAGCAATGGTAATACCTCAAGATAGTATTCCAATAGAACCACCAACACTGGATGAGGTACGGGAAGCTGTGAAAAGGGCAAAAAGCAGCAAATCCCCAGGCATCGATGGAATCGCAGCTGAGCTACTAAAGGAAGGAGGGCCGCAACTCTTAAGGAACTTACACGAACTCATATGTAACGTCTGGGAGGAAGAAGTTATACCAGATGACTGGAAGAAAGCGATTATATGTCCAATCTACAAGAAAGGAGATAAATTAACCTGTAAAAACTACAGAGGCATCTCACTCCTCAGCACCAGCTACAAAACCTTCAAAATCCTTGTGAAACAAAAACTAGAACCTATAGCGGAAGGCCTTATAGGAGAATATCAAGCTGGTTTTAGGACAAACAGGTCAACATCGGACCAACTGCTGACCTTAAAACAAATTCTGGAGAAAACCTGGGAAAGGAATGTAGATATACACCAGATATTTGTCGATTTTCAACAGGCATATGATCCAATAAACTGAGAGAGACTATACGAGATCTTATAGGAATTAGGAGTCCCCTCAAAGCTGGTACTACTGATAAAATGCGCAACGAATAGCTCCCTGGCGAAAGTAAGGATTCAAAATGCAATAACAGAAGAGTTCGAAGTGCGACAAGGTCTTAGACAAGGAGATGGACTAGCCCCCATGCTTTTCAACCTGGCCCTAGAATGGGTGATAAGAAAAACATCAGTACGAAGAAATGCGTCCATAGCAACGCAGTCTGTACAATTACTTGGATATGCGGATGACGTGAACATCGTGGGAAGGTCCTTCTTGGCAGCGAAAGAAGTCTATGTCGAATTAAAAGAGGCGGCCAAGGACATAGGGCTGAACATCAATGAAGAAAAAACGAAGGTGATGCAACAATCCAGAGCTGGAAGATTTAGAATGGGAAGAAATATAACTATCGACGAACATAATCTAGAAGTAGTCGATAAAACAGTCTACCTTGGGTCTACAATTACAAAAAGAAACGATGAAAAGGAAGAAGTAACTAGACGAATACTACTGGCTAATAGAGCTTTTTATGCCCAAAAACAAATATTGCACTCAAGATTTGTGCACAGAAAAACGAAACTCTCACTCTACAAAACAGTAATACGACCAGTACTGTGCTATGGCAGCGAGACTTGGACTATGACCCAGGAGATAGAGGAACAAGTCAACAGGTTTGAGAGGATGGTGCTCAGATGCATAATAGGCCCAACGAGAGAGGATGGGATATGGCGAAGGAGATACAACAACGAGTTGTATGAAATTTTTGACGACCCAGAACTCGCAACGTTTATAAAAATCAACAGACTAAGACTAGCCGGCCACGTAGTCAGGATGAATGATAACCGTATCCCAAAACGGCTTATGGTGGCCGAAATTCCAGGAAACAGACCAGTAGGTAGACCCAGGAGAAGATGGATGGACTCTGTGACGGCTGACGCAGAGACAATGCTGAACATTCGGAACTGGAGAACTGCTGCAAGGAACCGTCAGACTTGGAGAAATGCCCTAGAGGAGGCCAAGGCTCGATTTGGGCTGTAGCGCCATTGGATGGATGGATGGATCAGACAATTTTTGGTAATATCCTTCCAAGCCCATTACACAATTAAATTAATTAAATGTTCATTTCATTATCCGCTGCAAACATCAAATCCTTATTCGTGATTTTATCATAAACAGTGGTGTTTTCGAGCCGGAACGCTCCGGAACGTCGTTCCGGTACTTCCTTTTTGGACAGGAACGCGTTCCGGAACTAAAGATGATTTCTGATAACGACAATTGGCTGACGTATTAAAAAAAATTAAAAAGAATTGCTGATTTTTTTTTTCTTCTAATTTTTGACTAATTTTTATATGTATCATCATAGGCAAATAAAAGGAAAGATGTTCCATTTCAAATAAGAAAAGTGTGTTCTTTCCTGATGAAAGAACTTTTCTATTGCTGAGAGAGCTGCACTATTAATTGAGAATATCCATTAATAACCATAAAGTATAATTTCCACTTCATATTTTTAAATTTGTTACTATTTTACATCTTGAAATCTTGCAAAACGCAATAATTTTCATCTGAATCTTTACGAAAATTAAACATTTCCCAATCTGAAAAATAAACATATTGCGGAAATGTTTTTTGTAAATATAAACGAAATCAAAATTCGCACAAAACAAACGGTTTTACTTACTTTTGCAAAGTAGTAAAAACCGAAAAGTTTGACCTGAAAAAACAAAATTGTAACTGCCTCCAAATGTGCAATTGATTTTTGTCATCCAAACAAAAATCAAACAGCTGTTTTCTTATTCAAATAGATTCCCGTTCGCGTTCCGGTACGCGTTCCGGTAAAAAAAAAATTAGTACAACAGCACTGATCATAAACATCAATCAATATTATCCAGGATTAATATATGATGATTTTACGCCGTATTAGACTTTTGTAAAACTTCAAAAAATATTTCGTATGTCAATTTTGATAGCTCTCTCCAACAAATTGCAACAATGATGCCGTGGTTTGAGGTGTAAGGTTTCGTGCATGTCTTGGATAGCTCTTACGATTAATACATTTCAATCGAAGTATTTGCTGTGAGTGATAACATTTAATAAAAATTGTGAAGGTATACGCTCACTACAAACTTAAATGTATTTTCAATCAAAGACCGTTTAAAATGTTGGAGTAAGCTCTGCACTGGAGTTAATAGAATTCTAAGTGTTTCACGAAGAAATCATTGCGGCATAAAACATCAGGAAACATATATAGTAAAGATTGGCGGAACTGGTCCTGACGACAATTCTTTAGGCTTCTTACGACAACCAAATATGTAGGGGTTGACATTAGATGCCAAACTACATTAGTATGAGCACATGAACAAATTAATGAGCAGGTCCCACAAATCTTGTCTATTTGAATTTTAGTGAGAATCTTTGATCAGTCGAGCAGCAGAGGGATGTTCGCTCGACCGCCTGTAAGATCCATACCTAAAATAGGAGACACCGCCGAAGGTCCCACGCAATATGCCATAACCTTCGTCCTGGCTTTGACGACGTAACCCTTTCAAAGATTCCTTGAAGAGTGCTCACCAGAGCCGGAGTAGTGGAGCATATGAGATGATCGACCTACCGTCTCTGCTTTCTTTGCTGAAAAGTTTACATCAACGTAGCTCGCAACTCAATTCACTGGCTGTTTAAGTGCAGGTGCGTTGGAAGGTGGACAGCATTCTACCGAGGATTTCCTGCTTCTCTTTCTTATCTTCCTTTCTGTTCACGTGGTTGACTTACGCAATTGCGTCGCGGGACTGGATCAGCTATCGAGCTTCCATCTCTCCTGGCATTTCTTCGTCTTTCTCTACATATTTGAGCTTTGCTTTGTTTAAGGTTTTGATTGGTAGCCTTCAGCGTCCTTTCAAAGTTTCTCGCCCGTCTTTCGACCTCTTCGAAGACGCTACGCCTCAGCGACTATTTTACGCACAGCCCTGCACTTAGTCGATCTCGGCCATCCTGCCGAAGAGCTTGAGGTTTCCGATGGGGTCTAAAGCCATGAGCATATATACACCACCATTGTAAGGCTCATGGTAACATAGGAAACATTATTGTGGTGACATAAAACTAAGCTTTGCAACAAAGAGTTAAGCAAGATTCAAATAATGTGTGTTTGGTACCGCTTTATCTTGCAATCCGGAAATCCACTTACCTTATCCAAATAAGGTCTTCACTGGTGCTGAGATCGAATGACCTGAGGATGGTTCGCTGATGATGGTCAGGGTAATCGGTAATTGCAGAAATATTGTTATAAAATTGCATTTCCGCCAAGATCTGAAAATTAAAGATTTCTTTTGTGAAGGCAAGTACAAGGGAGGGTTGTCGGGACCGGTGTGGAAGTATTGTATTGAGAAAGCTTTGGTTGAAGGACCCTGGAATTATCATAATCGACCCTGAACCAGCTATTGCAGTTTGATGAAAATTGGCCTACAAAACTTGACTCTGGTGAAGACCTTGGTCTGGCTAACTCGAACTTATTTTTGGGCTGTCTCACAACGCTGTCAGCGAATTATTAAGGTCCAGCAGAACTTGGTTGTTGTAATTCGCACCAATATTCGGGAACACTTTGATTAATTCTTCTGATGCTGGAAATTGATAAAAATTAGGTGAAAACGAAATGAAGCCAGTGGTCAAGCGGAATTTTTCCATTGGCAGTGTCTAATAATTGTGTGGAAAATACGATTGGTGATTTTGTAACGCTACTTCGCACATTCGTTGTTAATTTGAGAGCTTTCACGTATCTCATCATATTAGACGACTTTTAGCAAGCGTTTATTTTATCAGCAGCTGTTGATCTTTGAATGACTGGAAACGTTTGCCGAAAATCGCCGGCCAGCAGGATCATCGTACCTCCAAAGAGGTCTGAATCATTTAGCAAATACATATTTCGACATTGCTCGTTTGTATGTTCGATGGCTCATCCCAAATGATTATTTTGCAATTTTATAGTACTTTCGCCATTGCTGATTTTTTAGCAATGTTGCAAGTCGGTCCATCTATCGTTTGCAAATTTAGTGGCAGTTTGAGGGCTGAATGGATTGTTCGTCCTCCTTCTAAAAATTTGGCAGTGATTCCCAATGATGCTACAACCAGCGCTATGTGACCTTGTTGACGAATCGAAGCTAAAATCAATAAAATGAGGAACGTTTTGCCAGTTCCGGCAGGTACAACAAGGAACAATATTCGTCCGTGTCCGCCGTTGACTACTATCATCAAGGTATCAGACGTGGTTTTCTGCTAATGATTCAAAAGTGCTTTTCTCGTTAAAAATTTCGATTGAATATTTATGTAGTGACCGCGTAAAGTTTAATTACCGAACTTTACGCAATGTCACACAACAACTTCCGACACGATCAAAACGATCAGTCGGAACACTCCCATCGATCACCGAACGAAAGTTCAGTGATCTTGCCGTCTCCCGTTCCGTCCCGATCGTGTTTATCGAGAGAGCCAATTTCCGGCATCTCCATTCGATCATTCTCTTCTGGAAGCTCCTGTAGTCGAAAGCGCGATCCTTGACATCCATTTTAAATAATAACAAGTGAACGTATAAATTTAGTTATATATATATATATCCAAATAATAATAATAATAAACCAATTGTGATAAATACGCAGTGAACAAATAAAGCCATTTATAACGTATAAAAATTCGGTCTTATTTATTTTATTAATATACCGTTGATCGCGTAACGGGAGCAACATTGGTGACTCCGATCGCGAAACACGCGAAAAAAATCCAAGTGAACAATTAGAGCAAAATAATTAGTTTTTCTCTACAACCATCTCTGGCTCTTCACTTATTTGGATACGACATCGACATAATCATCGAAGAATATTTAGCCGCTTAGCGTAACAACAGACATATATGAAAAAAAAACAGGAATAACAGATAATTGTTTTGTTTTTTTTCTCTTAAAAATATTATAAATATAGGTTTTTTTTGCATATCATTGCAGACAATAAGTGCAATAAATTCATTGAACTTACACTATTAAACCCGTACATATATACATACATATATACAAACATAAATATTGGAAGAAATCTCGTAAGGCATACAAATAATAATTTTAATAGTGATACGAACAGAAATCAACATAATTTAACATTAAAAATAAAGGGTGAAGTTGAACATAGTTTTTGAAAGTGAGAAATTTGAAGGGCAATTTCAAGTACCGCTAGATAAAACACGGAATATAAAATCGTGACGTAGACATAAAGTCATTACATCGACTAGTGTACAAAAAGCTTTGTTTATTCTGCACAAAAGAAATCGGCTGTTTGCTGTCAAAAATAATTCTTTTATCGCATCGGGAAAAGTACAAAGAGGTCCAGAATACATTTACGGAGAGCGAACACCAGATTTGGTCCATTTAAAATACATTTGTTTTAAATAAAATCGCAGAGGCGCTCTATGATGATATAAATTGTCGATCAACTTTTCTAGGAACTAAGAATTAATTGATCTTTATTGCAAAGAAGCTCATTCAACTAATTCACTATCTTGTTTACATATTATTACATTTTTTTATATATATACAAATTACATTTATCTTGTTTACATACATATTACTATATTTACTATTTTTTATATACAAATTACTATATTTTATTTACATTGATCACATATATATATATATATTACTATATTTACTATATTTTCTTACAAATTGCTACATATATTCCATTTACCTTGTTTACACACAGATATTATTAATATTATTACATTGGCTATATTTTTTTTTTCATATATAAAGCACTATATTACATACTACTATATTATATTTACCATTTTCATATATATTTACCTTTTATACACACATACAAAATACATTTTCCCATATATGTACAACTACATATATACATATATTAATTGTCTTCCATTAAAAAAAGAGGCTATATTACTACCCTACGTATTTACTATTCATTTTCTTTAAACAAATTCGCGCGAGTTTAGCGACTTTTTGCGACTTTGAGCGACTTTTATTGCTTTTGATTTGGTCGAATTGTACAAATTCGCTCTCGATTCAATTTTGATACAGTGTCTCGTCACCTTCCTTCCTATTTGTTTCTTTTATAACAACATGCCCACAACGGAAGAAAGCGGCATGGAACAAGACGTTCCACAAGTAGAGGAACCAAAACCCGGAACTTCAGCATCTGTCGATGGCGTCAAACTGACGAAGTTAGATATCCCGAAGTTCTGGGTTCACCAGCCCGCCTCCTGGTTCTACCAGGCGGACATAATGTTCCAATTGGCGGGCTGTAAGTCAGAAAAACTCAAGGTCTATAATGTAATGGCCGCATTGCCGGAAGAGGTGGTAACGGCAATGCGGCTTAGCATAATAGATTATGCCACCTCCTCATACGAGGAAATAAAAACGCATCTGCTCGAGAAGTACGGTACTTCGGAGAAGCGCCGTCTCGAGCAGTTGCTGTCAGTGCAAGAGCCTGGAGACCGGAAACCTTCCGAGTTTCTCCAGGCTCTGAAGGCACTAGCTGGCGGGTCATCGGCAGTCAACGATGACCTGATACGGAACCTGTGGGAGCGGAGGCTTCCACAGGCCATCCAAGTCACGTTGGCCACTGCTGCCGACCAAACACTGACCGGACTAGCGGCAACGGCGGACAAAGTATGGGAGGTGCTTCCACACGGAGGCGCCTCATACGCGTCCGCCGTCCAAGCCAATGCGCCAGCCAACGCGGAGCCCACGTTAAGGTCGCTAGAAAGCGCCATTAGAAAACTAACGGCGCGACTAGACAACCTTAACAAAAGCCCGCGTCAATCGAGAAGCCAAACACCTGCCAATCGGCAGGGTGGCTCCCGACAACCCTCGGCCACTCGGCCACAAGGGGCCAACAAACTGCGGGGAAGCCTCTGCTACTTCCATTACCGTTACGGTAAGGAAGCTCGCAGATGCAAGGCCCCCTGCAGTTTCAACAGTGGTGGCGCCAAGTCGGCGAAGAAACCACCCACCCACCCTAAAAAAAACTAAAGGGGCAGGGGGTCGACATGAGCGAGCATATAACCGGCCGCTCATATCGTTTATTCGTCAGAGACACCAACAATCGGATGGATTTTCTGATTGATTCGGGCTCTGACGTTTCAATTGTTCCCGCCAAGGCGTTTCCGGCCCATAACGGTAGCCCGAACGTCCTTCTGTACGCGGCCAACGGATCACTGATCCGAACTTTCGGCACAAAGTTGCTTGAACTCGAACTCGGCTTACGCCGACGATACGTTTACAACTTCATTATAGCCGACACCACTAAAGCCATTATCGGGGCGGACTTCTTAACGAAGTTCAAATTGTCAGTCGATTTCGAATATCGGCATTTAGTCGACAAGCGCACGAAGTTTCGCATTAACGTGTGCGCTACCGTCGACTACAACCCCGAAACATTTCCATGCCGAGTTATTGGCATATACAAAGAGCTATTAACGAAGTACGCTTCGTTAACAAAACCGCCCAATTTTAACCTTCCGGTTAAACACAATGTGCAACACCACATTGTAACCAAAGGGCAATTACCTTTTGTCACCGCTCGGCGACTCCATCCGGAGAAACTGAAGGTGGCAAAATTAGAATTCGACCATATGGTCCAATTGGGGATTTGTCGACCTTCGTCGTCCCCCGCAGCATCTCCGCTTCATCTGGTTCCTAAACGGGACTCTCATGATTGGAGGCCATGCGGCGACTACCGTCGCCTTAATGCTGTCACTGTGCCGGATAGATATCCGATCCCGCATATACAGAATTTCTCCGTGAATCTTCACGGCTGCACAATATTTTCAAAGGTTGATTTGGTACGTGCATACCATCATATACCAATCGCCCCAGAAGACGTGCATAAGACTGCACTCATAACGCCATTCGGCCTATATGAGTTTACACGTATGCCATTCGGCTTACGGAATGCAGCACAAACCTTTCAAAGGTTCATAAATGAAGTTACGAGAGATCTCGACTTCGTTTATGTATACTTGGACGATATACTCATCGCCAGTAAAACCGAGGATGAACATATCGTTCACCTCGAAGAGCTCTTTAAACGCCTCGATAGCTTCGGTTTAACCATTAAGCTAGAGAAATGCGTTTTTGGTGCAACAGAGATTAAGTTTCTAAGCCACCGCATCACAAAGGATGGAATACTTCCATCCTCCGATCGGGTTCAGGCTATCGTTGATCTCGCACCTCCAACTTCTGTCAAATCGATCCAGAAGTTTTTGGGAATGGTGAATTTTTATCACCGATTCATCCCAAAATTGGCTGAACAGTTGGTGCCTATAAACGAGCATTTGAGAGACCTTCTCAACCGCTCACGTGCCAATAAAGTTTTTGACTGGCCAGCAGAATGTCAGGCGGCATTCCTCAAGGTGAAAACCTCGATGGCTGAAGCAACTCTGCTGAACCATCCAATCGAGGATGCAAAATACAGTCTTACGACTGACGCCTCTGATTATGCAATCGGAGGCGTTTTGGAACAATTCAACGGTCATCGGTGGCAACCTCTAGCTTTTTATTCCAAAAAGCTGTCACCAACAGAACGGAAGTACTCTGCATTCGATCGCGAACTTCTCGCAATCTATGCAGCGATCAAACACTTCCGTTACTTCGTTGAAGGACGCAATTTCGTGGTCTATACTGATCACAAACCACTGGTTCGCGCCCTTCACACAAAGACCGAACGATCCCCTCGACAGACCAGACATTTGGGTCTAATCTCTCAGTTTACCACCGACATCAGACATGTGTCTGGTAAACAAAACGTTGTCGCCGACTACTTGTCGCGCTCACTAGCAACCGACAACGTCGACTCGGTCACCTTCGACCTGCCTACACTGGCTCAGGCTCAACAAGGTGACACAGAGTTGAAGTCTCTACAAGAGCACCCCAGCAACGGCTCACGGGTAAAACTAGTCCTCACACCAATACCATTTACCGCCCATCAGGTGTGGTGTGAAAATAGTATAGGCATTCCTAGGCCTTACATACCCAATTCTCTACGTAGACTAGCGTTCAACTCCGAACATAGTCTCTCTCATCCTGGTATTCGTGCTACAAGACGAGCCGTTACCAAGAAATACTTCTGGCCATCGATCAATAAAGACTGCAATGAGTGGTCTCGATCATGCCTAGGTTGCCAAAAGTCCAAAGTTTCACGGCATACCAAATCTCCATTGGAAGCTTTCAAACTTCCAAATAATAGATTTGACCATATCCATATGGATATAGTGGGACCCCTACCCCCATCTCGTGGATACTCTTATATCTTAACGATAGTCGATAGATTCACGCGATGGCCTGAAGCATACCCAATTCGGGATATCTCAGCTTCAACAGTGGCAAAGAAATTCGTCACTGAATTTGTCCCACGATTCGGCGTACTACTAGAGATCACAACCGATCAAGGTACGCAGTTCGAATCGAAACTATTCAATGAAGTTGCCAAATTACTCGGCACTCATCGAATCCGGACCACCGCCTACCATCCACAAGCAAACGGGATGGTTGAACGGTTCCACAGGCAACTTAAAGCAGCCTTAATGGCAAGGGATAACACTACTCATTGGAGTGAAGACTTGCCCTTTGTCTTGTTAGGCATACGCACGGCAATTAAGACCGACTTACAATGCTCACCAGCCGAGCTCGTATACGGTCAGAATCTGAGACTTCCCAATTCGATTTCTATCCCAACGGATGAGAATCCAATTGAAGAATCAGAATTCCTCGCTCGCCTTCGTTCTCATATGCAGAACATTAAGGCAATACATCCTCGGCAACCCGTCCAAAAGGATGTCTACGTGCCAGAAGCCCTGGAGAACGCCGACTACGTTTTCATACGAGTTGACAGAGTTCGAAAACCTTTCGAACCTCCATATGAGGGCCCATATGAAGTAATCAAACGATTACGAAAACACTTCGTTGTCAAATTGAACGGCACAACCAAGTCAATATCCATTGACAGGCTAAAGCCAGCCTTCGGTTGCGAACGCGACAACGAAGCTAAGCCGTCTAAAGCGGTAACATTCCGTTAACGCTACGCTGGGGGGGAGTATGTAGTGACCGCGTAAAGTTTAATTACCGAACTTTACGCAATGTCACACAACAACTTCCGACACGATCAAAACGATCAGTCGGAACACTCCCATCGATCACCGAACGAAAGTTCAGTGATCTTGCCGTCTCCCGTTCCGTCCCGATCGTGTTTATCGAGAGAGCCAATTTCCGGCATCTCCATTCGATCATTCTCTTCTGGAAGCTCCTGTAGTCGAAAGCGCGATCCTTGACATCCATTTTAAATAATAACAAGTGAACGTATAAATTTAGTTATATATATATATATCCAAATAATAATAATAATAAACCAATTGTGATAAATACGCATTGAACAAATAAAGCCATTTATAACGTATAAAAATTCGGTCTTATTTATTTTATTAATATACCGCTGATCGCGTAACGGGAGCAAAAGTTTACGCGGTCACTACAAATACAACATGCATGGGGATTCCTAATTCGTGCTATATATTGCCCGACATTATCAGGCACAAATCCTCTCTCTTTTTGAAGCTGCTCTCCAAACTACAGCCTGTTAGTTGGTTATCCGCGGGGCACTCCAGGGACCTAAAATTCTCCTTTTCATGGCCAGATAAGCTGCATAATCAAACCTATTGAAGATAGTATTATTCCTGAAATACAGAATCAATGTTATTCCTGAAATACAAGACTAGCCCCCTCAGTGCATCCCACAGTATTTAGCCCTTCTTTTTGCGCGTACTACTCTTTTCGGATTCATTTACAAGTTAAACTACTCTTTTTGTCCGAAGTCTTATAACATCCAAAGAGCTCGCACACAACGTTTATCGCCTACACATTCAGTACTCTTCCCAACGTGGAGTCATGCAATCTTAAAATAATCCTTAAGAAGCTTGCAGAGCTCCTTTTTCATGCCAGTTTTATATCCCGTCCGCAGTCTAGAGCATTCCTCTTTAGAGGCAGTAGAAAAACTTTTCTAACAATGAATTCATTGCAGCTTGTGGGAAAACTGTTATTTAGTTCAGCTTTTGCAATTGCATTTGACTTTCGACCGCTAACTAAGTAGATACTAAAAATGGTCCCCCAACTAAGTACTAATCACGTCCAATGCTGCTTGATCTCCGTAATTGAACGAGAATCAATGCTAATGGCACGTTTTGTGGTCACCAAGATAATTGCATGTTTTCTTCATCTTATACAATGTCTTAAAGCTCCAATTTTTTTCCGAACATATTGACAATGCTCAAATTTCCTAAATTGTTCGGGCTGGATTTAAGCTCCTCTTAAAATACCCTATCTTCCATCCTTCGAATTAAGCTTCATACTATAGATTATTCCAAGACAGATTGTTAATACATAGTTTTCCACATAAAAAAATATGCTTCAGAATTCAAAGTCCTACACTCATAATTTCTCTGGTAGCCACCAAGCGAATTTAATAACAGTGGCCATGACCTGCAAAACACCTATAACAGATCAATAAACGTAAAAATTTGACGAACCCAGGCACCCAAACCATCGATGATAATTTTTTCTACTTCAACAAATTTTTGTACAATCAGCCAGAAAAATTGAAAAACAATTTAAAAAAAAAATTCAACATGAATAACTTTTTTAATTGGAAATCAATTGCTCATGAAATTTTTTATATACACTAAAAATAGGTTTCCCGATTTATCTTCGAAATTAATTTTACAATCGTTCTTCGATTTTTTTGTGGAATTTATTAAAATGTTGACTTGACATAAGAACACTTCACTTTTATTATATTTGATATTATACGAGACTCAGCTTTATAATATCAGAGAGATAAAGTCTGGAAAATATCCCTCTTGAGGAAAAAAATTTTGTTGTTGTATTTGTTTTAATAATCATCATTATTATCGAAAATAACATGAAATTCCCATTAAAGGAAATCATTTAAAAAAAAACATTCGTACAAAAAGGATCTTAATAGGAATTTCGTCTTCTCCTGATTGCCTGATTTACTTTATAATATATTTTCTTTTATTTTCAAATATGAAAGAAAGTGAACAGAAGAAAAAAATATGATGATTGTGACATCTGCAAAACCCTCAGCAAATCATTCCAACGCCTTATCATCATCGTCGTATCTCAACAACAACTACAACATCAAGAGGATAGCCAAGAAAGCGGAATCTTTAAACCACAACAAAACGAAAGGAGAAAATCTCTGTTTGCGCATTGCCTTGACAAAATAAAAAAAAAATTATAAGAAGAAGAAGAAGAAAATAATGAAAAATACAACAATAAAATGAAAGAATTTCGCCATTGTATGGCACGTTCTTTTCAACCCTATATCATTCTCGAAAGATTATAGAAGCTTAAGTTCTAGCTTTTCTTTATCCTCTTCATGATGGCAATGTTTTTCTGTAGATTTACTCTACGCAACCGGAGAAAATGTCAAGATAGATATGACCTGACGAGGAAAATATATACATATATCTTAGCCAACAATATGAGGGAAAAAAATATATCTATAGAGAAAGTAAGAATCTTAGCTTTTCCAATATATGTGTAACATGAAATAGAAAAAAAACCAAACCAAGAGAGAGGAAAATAAAACAGTCGCCAAAATAAAATGAAATTTTCTAAGAAATTCCAGAGCTGCCTGAGCCAAAAATACAACAAACAAAAAGCGACGTTCTAATCATTCACAAAAATATTTGTCTTTCCCAATATCTTGATCCCCTTTCAGACAATCTCTCTCTCGCCGAAGTATCAGGAAACTTCATTTTCACTCAACTTCACAGGACATATCCTGTATAATATATACACACAAACACACTGACTAACACACATTCACACACACCCTCACATAAAGTGTCCTTGTTGGTTGAGCAAATAAACTGCACGTGAGAATGAGCTTCTCACATGCTCAAGTGTCCCAATACCCACTTTTGTATGGCGTTTGTATCACATTTTTTTTTTTTGTTATTCCAACTAGTGTGTGCAATTTTATCTCGTCCAGACAATGAACTAAAAATACTTCCCTTTACCCCGAAATAACGTAGTTAAGGAAAAGGTGTCCTTTCGGGCCATTATTATCGTTCCACCCCAGCCCTCATTGCAAATACTGCCGCTCTACCATTATAACCACCTACGATATTCGTACATACATCAACGTTTTTATTTCATGACCCAAGGAGATTCTGTACACAAAATCCAATAAATCGTCCCCAATAAATTTTTGCTTCTGATATTTTCTTCCCTTATTTTTTTTTCCTTGTATTTCTTTTATTTTTATTTTTTTTTTTGCAGACATATTTCTCCTTCGACTCGAGGGCAGAACAACAAATGGAAGTATATTTGCGGTATGGACAGCATCCAGAACTGTATCCGAATCGTAGGGGCGAAGTGGTACAAGGGTAAGTAAATACACTAGCAAAGATATGAAAAGCGAAAGCGTATGGAAAACAAACATTTATTAATAATTCAAGGCTTGACTTCAATGCATTAATATTATAAGTTGTTACAAAAACAACAACAAAAAAAGAATCTAGGTTGTTGAGCTTCTCTGCCATACCCAAGTGTAATCGATACAAATATTGGCAGTCCAGCCAGCAACGTTCGTTATTTACTAGTCATATTTTTTTTCGTGTGCTTTAAGAAAAATCAATTTTTCCTTTAATATAACAATTTTTTTTTTACTGAATAATCTCTACCTCTTTTTCATGGGATCCTTATTTATCACCGTAGAGGACATTGGAAAATGAACAAATAATAATTTACGAGTGGTTGGTATAGAGGGTAGGACGTAAGCTTAAAATATCTTTGTAGTCTGCACAGGTCGAAACTTCAAAGGATTGCTATGGGCATCTGCTTGCATAACTGTGCGGATTTATACTTGCATATCTCTAACGATATGGGATGCAGGTAGAGGTTCTACAATCAATGATGGAATAACACAGGGATGTGACTTTTAGATACAATATGTTTTTTTCTTTTTGAATTTTTCGTTAATCACCTTCTTTGAATGCAGTGGCTGATTCAAAAGTATCACGGCCACACTAAGTCCTTTTTACTATAACCTCTTAACATCAGATTTGCGAGCCAGGCCACACGAACGGTTTCAGCAGTGGTATACACCATTGGAATATACGTCCGTGAATGTCTGAGGTGCTGAGCAAAGGTACCTGTTCCAGGTCACCGAAAGTGTGTTTTTTATACCTCTCACATTCCAACTCAAAGCTTTCGCCTTTCACTTAGGGCCGTGCCTGATCAGCCAAAATAAAAGGCGGCTAAATCGCCAAGGAAAGTGCCACGAATACGGATAAAGGACGATCCACACATATCCGTAACGCAACGGAACCGATGCTTTCCGTGCCAGTGGCTTCAGTGATGAATTTTTCACTGACATTCATATAGCCCCTCCTTTTTCCGTATCAGTGATCAATGTTCAATGGCATCTAATATTTTAGTTTTGAAATTTGGACAGTGATCTCAAGTACATCATGGAATTTAGCGTGGAGAGAGTGGGTTCGTCCCAGATAGACCCTTCGGAATGTGGTCTCACAGAAAAAAAAACGAGTTTGAGTTGGTCTTTACCTAAATTTCTGTTGAATTCTTATTAACTTGAACTTAAAAAATACTTGTTTCACGTCCGAGTTAAATAAAAATTTGGGTGGCAACGTATTTTTTGCACGGATGCCTGAAGATCGTCGTGAAACTCGTGAGAGTTAGGGAGTATTCTGCGTAGATTGATATCTTATTCATGAAAATGGGTTATAGGGTTACAAAAATACAGGGTAATATGCAAAACTCTAAAAAAAACTTTAAAACGCCCTAGCGGCTAAGCCGGTGGTGAGAAATTGGCGTGGCGATGGTGTTTTTTTTTTTTGTGGCAAGATGAAGCTTAGGAGTCACCCTTTGTACTACTAGTCCGTCATGTCTTACAAGTTATGGTGCAATGTATAGTAGTAAGCTTGATCTGAAGGAAAGATGAGATAGGATAGGTTAGGGGTCGAGGGTGCATGAGTAGATGTCGATGAACCTTCCGTTTGAACTCTGAGATGTTATATGAGCTCGGAAACACCGACTGCGGAAGAGAGTTACACAATCGAGTTGTTCTATTTATAAACGAACTGCTAAAACGTAATGTGCGTGAAGGGGAGGGCTGAAGGGTGTAGGGGTGAGCCGAGTGGGCTAGTCTTGTGTTGCGGGAGAAAAATTGCCGTGTAGGCAGGAGGTTTTTGATTTCAGTGGAGCAGTCGCTATGAAAATAGCGGTAAAACTTGCTGAGCGCTGCTACATTCCTACGGTGGCTTAAAGGATCAATGGAAAGGGTGCTATCGCCAATGAGTTCGATGGCGCGGCTTTCCACCTTGTCTAGCCAAGCCAAGGTGGTTTTAGGGGCGCCCGCCCAGATATACGAGTTGTATTCAAGGCGTGGCCGAATGTAGGACTTGTATATTGTAACCAAGGCAGTAGGATGAAGCAGAAACTTGCATCTCTTAAGGAAGCCGAGGCATTGGTACGCTTGTTTGGTGACTTGGAGTATGTGATTATTCCATCGCAAATCGTTGGATAGAGTCACGCCGAGGATGTTAAGATATGGATCAGCTGTTATATTATCCTCGCCCACTGAAATGGAGGGAAGGTTGGTGCAGGTTTTAGTGGAGAATAGACAGTACTTGGTTTTGGTTTCATTGAACTCGACACGATTCTTGCGGCCCCAATCAAGAATGAGTTTAATGTCCGCGTTAAGAGAGTTGGACATGAGTTCACGTTCTAAGAGACAAGGTCTGACACTTGCTTGTCCTGTGTTGTGGGAGGGGTATGAGTAACGCAAAGTACCGTCATCGGCAAAACTATGAAGTGGATTGGAGGGGATTGAGAGCAGATCATTAATGAATATAAGAAAGAGAGTAGGTGAGAGAATCGCCCCTTGGGGGACGCCGGCCGAAATGGAATGAGGGTTGGATTCGACGCCATCCAATACTACCTTGATTGAACGGCCAGAAAGAAAGCTCTCAATCCAGTTCCTTAGAACTGAGTCAATACCAATAGCTTGGAGTTTCGACAGCAGAGCGGGATGCCATACTCTGTCGAAGGCCTTGGAGATATCTAGAGCAACCAGACCAGACTCACCGAAGCCATGGATGCTTTGGTTGATGTGTTCAGTCAGGCGCACAAGAAGGTCGCCAGTAGTCCGTTTTGGTCTGAAGCCGTACTACCTGTCGTGAATAATTTGGTTAGATTCTAGATATTTCATCAACCTTCTATTGATTATTGTCTCCATAACTTTGGAGAGAACAGAAGTTAATGCTATTGGGCGGTAGTTTAAAGGGTCGCTGGCTTCACCTTTTTTGGGAATGGGCTGAACATGAGCTAGTTTCCAAGAGTTGGGATAAACTCCGGAGAAATATGACAAGGCGAAGAGTTTGCTAAGGATGATGCACACTTTTTGAGTGCCATAGGGGGAATATTATCGGGGCCAGTGGATTTATTGACGTCAAGTTCTTTGAGACATTTATACACCTCTCGTGTCCTGAAGAAAATTCCGTCCATTGAATGGGCGTTGCGATCGAGGACCGGTGGTGACGTATCAGCTTGAGGTAACGAAGAATTTGAGGCGAACAGAGATGCCAGTAAATCGGCCTTGGATTTGCTTTCTGTTATCACCTCCTTTCCATTAATGAATGGAGGGGTTGAGGAAGAGCTAAAATTCCTCTTGATGGAAGTTACCAAGGACCAGAAGTTTTTGCTGCCTACGTGTGTGTTGAGGATCTTACTTCTCGTTGTCAAATGATGCTTTGACCTGTGGTGGTGACTAAAGGCATGGATACACAACACGAGCTGCTGACCT